>LPNX010791945.1:372092-510988 GCA_001517045.1 Pseudotsuga menziesii
AATGCATATTATAGGAATCCCTGAGAACTTGCCTTTATTTCATTGGTGGTACATGAGGTAAGCCATTCGATTATATGTTATATTGATTCCCACTATAACCGTGACACACACACACACACACACACAAGTCTTTTCACATTTTGATAAAAGTATTTAAGGGAGACTATGCCCCAGAAAATGAAAAATAAAATTTTATATTTAAGAGCTAATTCAAAATGGACACATTTGACCAAGATCCTCACCTTGCAGGAGAAAAATAGTGTTGTTTCAAAAATTTGATGAAACATGGTGACATTATATCAATTACATACGAGAAAAAAAACCATATGAGAACCAGCCTATAATCCCCTAGATTAATGATCATGTTGATTGGTTCAAGGGTGCCAAATTTTTCAGTAAAATTGTTCTAAGTTTAGGTTATATCCCCAAGTTCCAATGGAGAAAACTAATGTATGGAATACAACCTTCAAGTGCAAACAATGCTTCTTTGAGTTTTTGGTCATGCCTTTCAAATTTACTAAATCCCCAACACTGTTTTTGAGAATGATGGATGATATATTATGGCCTTTCACAAATTATTATATTGTTGTATATCTAGATGATGTCCTCATCTTCAATAAAACCAAAGTAGAGAATTTTTGTAGTGTATCAATGGGTTTTAACCACCTCCTAGTAACAAAATTTATATTTCAATTTGGATATATGATCATTCGACATGTAGAGAATTCAATATCTTGTACACATTATCGATGAGGATGGTTTGCATTTAGATTCATCCAATATCAATTCATTCACGATTGGTCATCCCAGAAGATACCAACATAGCTCCATAATTTATTGTACCTTGTGAACATATATCACGGATTCATGTTTGGATTCTCTGATATGACTTCGTCCCTAAGTTAAGTGACCAAGGTATAGCTAATTCCAAAAAAAAAAATGTCCTAGTCATGATAGAAATAATTCGAGGCTTTGAAAATTTTCCTGTGTTGACACCAATCCTCATTCTACTAGACTTGCAACAACTCTTTGAGATTGAAAAATATTCTTCAAACTTTGATATTAGTGCAGTCCTCCCTCAGCATGGACATCCAATGGCCTATCACCATGATACACTCTCTAGCATGGTTTGCAAGTACCCCATATATGATAAGGATGTGTACTCCATTATACATGCATGCTAAAAATGAAAGCATCACTTTTTAGGAAAGAAAACAATTATTCACATTGATCAAAATCCCTTGCAAATCATCTCGACATAAGGAAAATTATAGAATGAATTCCATTAGAAGTGGTCCATGTACCTATGAAAATTCCACTTGAACATTAAGTACAATAATGGTAGAACAAACTAAGTTATGGACTACCTCAATCGACCTTTATATTCAATGCTAATTGTAGTGCTTAACTCTTTTGGACACAAAATTTATAGGTGGCCTCAATTATATGACAACCTTTACTACTGTCTATTAGACATTGGGCACACAAACAAATTTTAGATTTTCAGCTATGAGATGCACATATATGCCATCTAGACCATCTCAATGTTCCTTCAAGCATGTGTGAGAATATGATTTGGGAGGCTTATTTGATTGGGTGGAATGGCACTTGAGTGTGGAGAATATGGTGGTAGTGATAGATAAGTACTTTTATTAGATAAATATTTGACAATGTCTTATAAGGTATATTAAAGCATACTTGAACTATGCCATCACCAAACCTACCATCAATAAGAATATTTTTTACACTCATCTACCTACCCTGGATATGCCCTAAGTATCAATTTCCATTGAATAAATGATAGGGTTACCATCAACCAGGAATGGTAATGATTATGTATTTGTGATTATTGATTGATTCTCTAAGTTGGCTATTTTTAAACTCTATAATAAGAGTATTATAGTAGAAGCCACTACTAAGATTTTCTTTCAGTGTTATTATTTTGGTATACCACAAACCATTTGTTTAGAGAGAGAATGTAGATTCCTAATTATTTTCTAGTTTAGATTGTCATTTATGGACACAAATCTAACC
Organism: Pseudotsuga menziesii; assembly: GCA_001517045.1. Lineage (NCBI taxonomy): Eukaryota > Viridiplantae > Streptophyta > Pinopsida > Pinales > Pinaceae > Pseudotsuga > Pseudotsuga menziesii. Next base: position 374,127 of record LPNX010791945.1, read on the forward strand.
AAATCAACTACATTCCACCCTAATTTAGGGAAATATTTAGGTAGTAAATGAAATTATTGTACTTATCCTTTGAATGCACGACTCTAAACATCCAAGAACATAGGATGACAACCTTCCTTATGTTCAACATAGCTAAATGAGAGTCCTTTAGAACTATATTGGGAATATCCATTTTTAGGCATGCATGGGGTTACAACCATCGTACTCAATTGACATAGCTATGGCCATATAATCTTTCAAGAAGAGTCCTGTCAAGGATCAAATTGAGGTAGATATGGTAGACAAATTTGTTAACCAAATCCAACAAATATAAGAACACATGTTATTTTGCATAAAGCTAATACCAAGTACAAGTAGCAAGATGATCATCATCAAGTTTCACACAAGTTTTAGGAAGGCGATAAGGTATGGTTACAATTTTAAAAAGAGTGCATAATAGGTCCCTTTCAATATCTCAAATCACTCTAATATGGGCCTTACACCATCACCAAGGTTATAGCTAAGAATGATTTTGAATTAAGTATTCCACCTTTCCTTGGATTTCAGCCTATGTTTAATGTAGAGATGATTTGACCATATTTTCCACCTTTATTAGACATCTTAGAGGTGGATGAGCACTAATTATTCCCTTCAAAATTCAACACTAACTACGGTGAGTGCACTATAATAAATTGAATCATTAACACCAATATGAAGGCACCTACCAACATAACATACAACTCTATTATGTTGTTAAAGTAAAGTAACTTCTTCACTAGGGAAAGTGCCTCACTAAGAGTCAAATTCAACAATATATTCCTCATATGATGGATGAACTTGATGAAATGGGGAACATTTCTTCCTAAGGCCGAGGCATGATTGATCGAGGTGGGGGTAGTTGGACAACCAATGTTATTTTGTCACCAACATGTACCAAATGTACCTATTTGGTGGTTGTCTATTCCCAAGTACTAAATCAAATGGACACAGGGAAAACAAGACTAAACTAACAAGGTTATTGAACATGCATGCAAAGTAAATGAGGAGAAAACTATATCAATGATGACAAATCCATATATATAAATAATGTTGATTTATATTAACACAAATAATAGGTATAGATAGAGAAACCTTGATGTTACTTAAAGAAGGTATGGACATTTGCAGTTGACCCAAGGGAGGGTTCTTGTTCTCCTTTTTTCTCGAATTACAACAAAGTGATGTAGGAGGTGGATTTTAAATGGTGAAAGGAAAATGATGGAGGTTCTCTCCCACTATCAACAGTAAATTTGGAAACATAAATTTGCAATTGTGAAAATGGTATATCTAGTGAACTCGAGGGATATTTCTAGGAAATAATGTGGACAATACTTAGATGCATCTTCAATGGGAACAATTCCCTTTTGATTGAAGATTTAGTGGAGAAAATAGGTTTTGGAGACCAAATCAAATGTTATTTATGGAAATAATAGTTAGGGAATGTCCACTTTAAAACACTACACCCTTTTGGGATATACACAAAAACAAAGAGTAACTAAATTATGTTTTTGGGACCCTGTCATGATTTTCAATGTTTTTAGTGTGATGCGCCATTGTGGAATTTTAGGTAAACTATGTGCATTGGTAGTTAGGATCAACTTTCAACTTTGATTTGGTTTTTGGTCACATTGTAGAGGTCATATGGTGATGGAAATGGGGCTAATAATATTGATAAAAAAGTATAACGGTGATGATATTCATGACAAGGTAGGTGAAAAAAATATATATTAATATTTGGTCCTTGATGTATGAGATAAGGAGCTCAACATATCCCCGGAATACATCATAGGTTTTTTCCTTTTCAATCCATAGGAAACCACGAATGCTTGGACAAGGAATAAGGGTGACTAGGCATATTTCACCAATGTACTCGGTTGAACAACACCGACATATAAGAGTCTATTTGCAAGAAGATCAGAATCCTAATTCCAAACTAATCATCAAGCAAATATATACTAAGGGATAGAGGAGAAGAACTTTGTATACCTTATTTATGAAGGTTTGTCCTAGACACTCCTTGGTTTGCTCCATATTTTCTCCTTGTTATCAATCCAAAGACCTTCATGTTAGGTATGTGTTATATTATTTTCATGTCTGTATGGGGGTGGGTGGGTGCATCTAAAGATGGTGTGGCTAATGATCACCACCCATGTAGTTCTTCGTTGTATGCACCTGATGCTAGATCAAGGGGGTTCATAAGGCATGCATGTTGATTTCATCCCCCTTCCACAAAGTGGATATCAAAAATAGGCTTACGCCCATTTCCAACATGAGTTAAAGGCACTCACATGCAAGTGAGTACAAAATGTTTAGGCTATTTTTTGGCCATTTATGGTTTTTTTCTAAAAATATGTAATTTAATCCCGATTAAGGGATTGGGGTCTATTTCTAATATGTGTTAACATATTAGTGTTTGGATGTTGTAGAATACCTACATATTGTATTGTGAGTTGTTAATAATTATAATGAGAAAGTAAGAGGTAGGGATCTAAGTTTTGTTGGTTTTCTAGGGTAAATCTCTATGTGTGATGTATGAATGCTGCAATGTAATATTTATTTTTCTTAAAAGGATTTGTATTCTTTGCTTCTCAACACATGTTTAAAACTTACATGTGGTATCATAGAATGATTATTGACTTTAGGGGGATGCCTTTGTTGTTGAGGGTTCAATGCAGTTGATAGATATTGGGTCTGTGATAAACATGGGTTTAGTGGAATATTCATAGTGGTGATTTGTTCATTGAAAGAGAATGGCGAGCAGTTCAAGAATCAAGATAGAGAAATTTAACAACTAGAACTTTGAGCTATAGAATCTCAATATGGAGGATCTTCTTGTAGATTGGGAACATTGGATTTCTATGGATTTGTGTACACAACCCAATGGATTGACAAAAAAAGATTGGGATAAATTAGAAAGAAGGATGAGGAGTACAATCATATTATTCTTATTATACTCTATGTTGTGGAACGTGTCTAGAGAAGACAATGTGTTAAATATATAGAACAAGCTAGGGTGTGTGTGGGTGCATCTAAATATGGTGCGCCTAATGATCCCTACCATTGTAGTTCTTTGTTGTATATACCTAACACTGGATCAAGGGGGTCCATAAGGCATGCATGTTGATGTCATCCCTTTTCCACAAAGTGGATACCAGAAATAGGCTTACGCCCATTTCCAACATGCGTTGAAGGAACTCACAAGCAAGTGAGTACAGAATTTTTGGGCTATTTTTTGGCCATTTATGGTTTTTTTCTAAAAATATGTAAATTAATCCCGACTAAGGGATTGGGTTCTATTTCTTATATGGGTTAAAATATTATTGTTTTGAATGTTGTAGAATACCTACATGTTGTATTGTGATTTTTTAATAATCATAATGAGAAAGTAAGAGGTAGGGATCTATGTTTTGTTGGTTTTCTAGGGTAAATCTCTATGTGTTATGTGTGAATGTTGCAGTGTAATGTTTATTTTTCTTAAAAGGATCTGTATTCTTTTCTTCTCAGCACATGTTTAAAACTTACATGTGGTATAAGAGTTCAATTATTGACTTTAGGGGGATGCATTTGTTGCTGAGGGTTCGATGTGGTTGATATATATTGGGTCTGTGATAAGCATGGGTTTTGTGAAATATTCGTAGTGGTTATTTGTTCATTGAAAGAGAATGGTGAGCATTTTGAGAACCAAGATTGATAAATTTAATAGCTATAACTTTGAGCTATAGAATCTCAATATGGAGGATCTTCTTGTAGATTGAGAACAATGGATTGCTATGTATCTGTGTACACAACCCACTGGATCGACAAAATAAGATTGGGATAAATTAGAAAGAAGGGTGAGGAGTACAATCAGATTGTGCTTATCAGACTCTATGTTGTGGAATGTGTCTAGAGAAGATAGTGTGTTAAATATATGGAACAAGCTAGGGAGTTTGTAGCAATCAAAATTCCTTATACACAAGTTGTTTCTGGAACAAAAATTATATCACCTCAAAATGGATGATAATGACACAATGATAGAGCATCTAAATTTCTACAATACTCTAGTAAGTCAAATAACCTATATTTGTATTACAATGGATGAAAAAGATAAATGTATTACATTATTGCATTATTTGCTAGGTTCTTGGGATAACTTAATTGTGGAAATAGGTATTTCTAGTAAAGCGACCCTAAATTTTGATGAAATAGTAGAATCCATGCTATCAAAAGAGATGAGGTAGAAATCCATGGATAATCATACCATGTATTCCCTATTTGTGAGTGACCGTACCCATGAGAGAAAAAAATAAGGGATATTTGGGGGGGGATATGCTTCAAAGTGTAGATATAAATCCCCAAGAAAATATTTGAGGAAGTGCTAGAAATGATTTAAAGTTAGGCACTATAAAATGGATTGCATATCTAAGAATGTTGAAAAAGTGAAGGGATCTAAAGACACCCCTTCCACATAGGTGAAGAACTCCTCAGAAAGAGAGTATGTGTAGAGAGATTCCATATGTACTTTATTATATTATGATGTATGGTTGTTTGAATCAGGTGCATCATTTCATATAACTCCCCACAGGGAGTGGATTTGTGAATATGAAAAGTACAATGGAGGATATGTGTTCTAGGGAGATTAGTCAACAACCAATATCATTGGACATGGAAGAGTTAAGATGTATCTCAAAGATGGAAGGATTAGAACTTTCCTTAGAGTACTACACATTCCAAATCTAGCGAGAAACTTGATATCCATCGGAAAGATGGATGATGCACATGTACAGACTATGTTTGGAAAAAACACACACAAAATGGTTCGAGGATCAATGGTATTAATGAGGGGAGTTGAAAATGTAAGCTATAAAAAATATTGGGAAGCACCATCATTAATGAATGTAACAGTTCTATTGTACCCAAGGGATGAGATAAAGAAGATAGAACCTTGACTGTGTCTGGAGAAAAGAAAATGCTATGGAATCAAATATTGGGGCATATAAGAGAAAAAGGAATTTGTGCATTACAAGTAAAATTCATTGTTCAAGGTATGTCTGATTTCACTCTAGATTTTAATTTCTGTTAACATTACATATATGGAAAACATAATCGAGTAATATTTTCATTTGGTGCAAGAGAAAAGAGAATTTTATAGTTAATACATAGTGATGTGTTTGGACCTATGTAGATCTATGTATTATATTTCATTTATGGATGATTTCTCAAGGAACGCATACATTTATTTCCTTAAAAAAAATATGAAGTATTTTCTAAGTTTAAAGAATTTAAAGCTCTTGTAGAGAATCATATAGAAAATAAAATAAAGGTGCTAAGGACATATAACAGTGGGGAGTTATGGAGAGTCCATTTGAGAAATTATGTAAGAATTGAGGTATAGAAAGACAAAATAATACTCCATACACACCTCAAAAGAATGGAGTTGCTCAAAGAATGAATAGACGTTGATGGAAAAGGCAAGGAGCATGCTCAACAGTGTCGAGATAGGACAAGAATTCTAGGTAGAGGCTATGGATATTGCATGTTACTCAGTAAATCAATTAACCACATCAGCATTGGTTGACAAAACTCCACATGAGGCATGGATTGGTAAGAAACCCTCTATTAAACATCTAAACATTTTTGGATGTGATGCTTATGTAAATGCTCCATAGGAGAAAGGGAGTATGTTGGATAATAAATATAAAAAATGTATGTTTATTGGTTATAAATATCATGTGAAAGGTTTTAATCTTTGGAATCATGTAACTAAGAATACCGTTTACAGTCAAGATGTTGTTTTCAGAGAGATCAAAGATGTACCCTTATAGGGAGTGACTCCAATGGAAAAGGAAATGGAGAAAATAGAGTTTGAGTTAGAATATGAAGAATTTGAATCAATAAAAGAAGTTTAATTGGAAGAAGAAGAACCTCATAACCCAGTTTTGAGGAGATAGTCTCAAGAAATAAGGAAACCAGAAATGTATTCCCGTCCTGATTTTAAGTCTATTTTTTCTTTATCTATTACTATTGATGATACGAGAAATGTGAAGGAAGTTGTTGATTCAGAGGATCTATAACTATGGAAGAAGTCCATGGTTGAAGAAATGGAATCCTTGGACAAAAATGAAGCTTTAGATCTATTTTAGTTACCATCTAGAAGAAAAAATGTTGCTAGCAAATGGTTGTTTAAAAATAAATTGAATGTAGAAGGTAAACTGGAGAAGTAAAAATCCTTCTTAGTAGAAAAGGTATATTCTTAGGTAGAGAGAATTGATTTTGGTGAAAAAAATTATGTATCTTCTAGATTAATTTCTATTATATTCCTTCTTGCTACTGTTGTTGCTTTTGATCTTGAAGTAGAGGATATGGATGTGAAGACAAAAATCCTACATGGGGATATTGAAGAAGGAATATACATGAAACAAATAGAAGGGTTTACAGTAAAGGGAAGGAAAGAGTTGGTATATAAGCTAAGGAATCCCCTTTTTGGTCTAAAGCAATCTCCAAGGATGTGGTACCAAAATTTCGACACATACATACTTGGATTAGGGTTTGTGACAAGAAAGTTTGATCATTGTGTATACTCCAAAGAGTTTGGTGATCAATTCATTAATATAGTATTGTATGTTGATGGCATGTTATTTATTGGAAACAAAAAATATTTCATAAAGGGGGTGACGTTACACTTATCTTCTAAATTTGACATGAAGTATATTGGTGATGCAAACTTCATACTAGGAGTGGAGATTACAAAATATTGCACAAACAAGAAAATCTGGTTAAATCAAATAAAATATGTTGATACAATACTACAGAGATTTAACATGCAAGAAAGTAAGTCAATCAAGGTCCCTATTCCTATAGGTGTAAATTTATATGTAGATCAATGTCCCAAGACACATGAAAAGGAAGAATATATGTCATGAGTTCCATATGCGAGTGTCACGTGGTAGTTTGATGTATGCAATGGTCTATACCATAACAAACATTGCTAACGCAATGGGATTTTTGAGCAATTATATGTCAAAACTGGGGAAGGAGCATTGGATAGCTATAAAGAGGTTCTTTAGATATTTGTGCAGCACCATATATTATGCAATATGCTACCAAGGAATACCTAAACCAGGTATATTAATAGATGTACATGGATTTTTTTATGCATACTGGGCTAAAGATTTTGATCATAGAAGATCTACAAGTGGGTTTGTGTTTAACCTATTTGGAGGAGCTATAAGTTGGATGAGCAAGAGACAAGTTATAGTTGCACTCTTAACTACAGAAATTGAGTGCATGGTAGTCATTCATGTAAGAAAAGAATTTGTATGGTTGTAGAGATTGTATTTAGATGTTGGGTTTGTACAAAAATATACAAGGTTAGATTGCAACAATCAAAGTATAATCTTCCTAGAAAATAACCATGCTTATCATACTAAGACAAAGAATATTGATGTCCATTATCACTTTGTGAGTGATATGGTGGAATACAAGAAGGTGTTTCTAGAAAAGGTTGACACCTTGAAGAATGTTACACAATCATTAATGAAGTCTGTTAGTTCTAATAATTCCTCTTGGTGTGGAGAATGTATGGGCGTTGATGCTATAAACATGTGACCCTATGAGTGCATGGCCCATTGTTATGTAAAGAAAACAACAAGTGGGAGAATGTTGGGTATGAGTTATATTCTTTTCATGTGTGTGCAAGTGGGGTGGGGGGTGCATCTGACAATGACACTTTTAACGATCCCCACCAATTTTGGGCTATTTTTGGGTTTTTCTAAATATATGTAATTTAATACCAGTTAAGGTATTAGGGTCTATTTATAATATGGGTTAATAGATTAGGGTTTTGGATGTTACGAAATACCTACATATTGTATTGTCAGTTATTAATAATCATAATGATAAATTAATAGGTGTGGCTCTAAGTTTTTTTGGTTTTCTCGATCAAGGGTTTCCAAGGTAATCTTTGTGTATTATTTGTGAATTCTATGGCATAATCTCTATTTTTATTAAAATAATTTGTATGCTTTGCTTCTCTGCATGGGTTTAAAACTTGCACGGCAACATAAAAACAATACCTTTCTCAAGCAAATTTGGCAACAAAAAGATATTATTGAAATAAAAACATTACATGAATATGAAACTAGTAAATCAAATTCAAATCAAGACACAATAACTTCTTATACCAAATTTCACACAATGAATAACTCAGTATGTGGGGAAAGGAAAATTGTCCAATATTTATTAAACAATAGAAACAATACAAGTTATACCTTATTATGCTTAGCACCTTATCTAAACTAGAGCTCTAGGTCACTCCTACTCACGTACTCCATAAATCCCACTCCAAATCTATGAATACATAAAGGATAGAAACTACTAGAGAGAAGTAGTTTTAGCACATAGGGATATAAAGATCAGTCATAGGAAGGGGAGGAGAATAAAATGTAAGAAATTCCTCTAGAATAACGTTACTATGAAAATTTCTCCCTCATTTGTTCCATTCCAATCTTTCTTATAGTTCATGAAGACAATTAGGAACAATTTCCAAATGGTTGGGGAAGTTCTAACTGAGCAGGTAGTTCTTGAAACTCCCATAACTCCTTCCTTTGTCAAATTATATATATATATATATATATATATTTCATAATTTTTTGGGGAATATATTCCTAATATAAGGGAAAGTAGTGAATGGTTCACATCTAAATAGTGTGCATCATGCAAATGCAATTTTTTCTTTCATTCTCACCCTGTTAAATGACAAAGTGTGAATGATTCACATTCTGCAAGATCATTAATTATAGATATGCTCATTTTAAGGATTAAAACTTTTAGGATGCTTGGAAATGGTTGGAGTTTCACTTGAATGTTCAAGGCCATCAAAACATAGGTCAAATCATTAGCTCTTCAATCCATAAATGTAATTTTTTGTGAACGAAAAATGACACTCGAAATGTCATCTTTTGAAGTGTCATCATAGATGAAGAAGTGCCAACTTGAGCTATAATAGATGCCCTCTAATTAATGTGTGAGATTATAAGGGAAAACAATGGATGAAATACATTATAATAATAAATGGAGTGGGATGCAAAGTAGACATGGAAAAATATTCATAGAGTCCCATCCTTGACAAAGTACCTGAAAAAAAAGGTGTTATACAATCTTTCCTTGGAGTGGATATGTCCATGATTGAAGTGATGGAACCTGGCCTCTGAACATAATACATTGCTTATCCATGACATATATGAATGATGTACTAGATATCATGGCCACAAAATAATATAGATTGGATCCATGTGGTATATATATAAGTGGGCCATGGACACGAAGATGATATATAGTGGATCCATGCCATTCAGAATATCATAGACACAAATAGATAAACAGTGGATCTATGTCAACTTGGAGATCATAGCCATAAATGAATACACAGTGGATCTATGTCTCATCATGCATCAAGAGAAAAATATATAACTGAGCTAAGAAATGTTTCTCCCAGTGCTACCAGTATCATATGTGGTGTGGTACAGTCTTGCGTAACTTAGGTAATAGAAAAATGTGAGGATGTTATTGTTGGTCAAAGGTATTCCATACAAATAACCTAGAGGTACAAATCCTACCCATGTGAATAGATGAGCTAAAATTGAACATGGAGGAAACCATTTGATTACCAGTCATTAATGTATACCATCAACAAACACAAGGAAACCTATCAATGATGATAATGGGCACCAATATATCTAGTACATTCTAGAAAGTGTGAATACATGTGTTGAAGTCAAACACTATAAGAATATATCGAGTAAGAGACATTAGTGTATTCCATCTACCCAATAGTGAGGGAACATACCACTAATGACTGCAAGCCACAAGGTACTACTAATAAAAATTTATGTGATAAATGAAATGAGAGAGCATATACATATATATCTCAAGAAACAAAGTGATACAATAAACTCAAATTCTATTAAGTGAATGAAACAAAACTTTTATGAATGTGGTAGCCTTATCTCTAAGAAGAGACATGGAGGATACGTTCATTCTTGATAAGATGATTACAAAAGAAGGAAAACGGTCATTTTATCATAAGAATGAAGTAAAAAATTCTAAACATTAAATACCTAACCCTAGGAGATGACTATAAAAAGGTTTAAAAAATCGAGGTGGTTAGTTAATGTGTCATTTTCCAGAAGGAATAACTTTTTCATACGATATTTGTTTAGGGTGCTCAGTAACCCATTGGAAAGGTATATACAATAAGTACACATTTTTACCATGAAAATGTATATTTAGCCTAATCTAAACTATCCCATTTCCAAAAAATGTCATTTAGGGCCTCAAAACAACCCCAAAAGTTTTGGACACAAAAATTCGTAAAAAAAACTACCAAACTGGAAAATTATTTTGTGCTAGTGGAATAGGTGGGTGGCCACTAATATCCATATGGATCATTCCTTATCCCTTAGGAATCAATTTTCTTCATTGCATTAAGTCATTGCATTAGATGGGGAAACTTATGTTGAATTTGATTCCTGGTGAGCCACTTGCATTTGTGAAGAAATTGCTCAGCTTTGATAAACCGATATAGAAAAACATTTTGGAGAGTTTCGTTCACATATTCATCCATGATACAATCAACTATAGCCTAATACAAATAGTTAGGGTTGATTTTTGATAGTTCCAACTGCTCTGGAACCCGACGTAATGTGCTTCCCAAATAAACTTTGCGTACTTGCTTGAAGGAACATAGAGATGGACCATATGGCACAACAGTCCTTCTCGAAGATGAAATTATGCCATTGGTCACTAGTACATATGGATCCAAAGTTCCACAAAATATTGCCATGAATAAGTTAAAATGGTTATTTTTGTGGATAAATTGATAAATATTTTGAACTGAAATTCTTTTGGCCACTGATTATCGTCGTTATTGCAATGGAAATGACTGCTTGTCACTATAGAGATGGATGTCCAACTCTATTGTGATGAAGACACACATTCGTCACTATAGCGATGGAACTCTAAACATTTGCAAATCAAAATTCCTCATAGTAACGATCATTAACTTTTTCTTAATGTTGAAATTTGATCGTCTTGCATTTTTGTTGTAACCGCCACGATCATTGATCTATAAATACATGTTCTTAGGACATATTTCATCAAATGTTTTTCTATAATAGCAACATTTTTTATTCTTATTGTTTGATCTGTGAGTGCAAGAGTCTGGTATTGGTTTGAGACATCGAATTTTTGCGCGATCTCCTTTGTTTTCGAGGTTAGTATTTTTAAATTCTTTGTCTCCTTTAATGTGTAGGGTCATACATAAAGTGAGTCAACTATTCATTTTCTCCTCAATACTATCACATCCAATACCAACATGGAAATAGATGGATGATTAGGAGGTACTAATTTGAAGGTATCATGACAAAGTTTATAATTTTGTTAGGGAATATGGTACATGAGAAAGAATGGGTTCATCTTAGATTAATGGGTGTTTTAGTTAATTTCAAAATATTTGTAAAATTTTAGTTTTGCATTGAGGTTTTTGGTTAGTGAACTAATATTTTTTGAATGAGTAAATATAATGTCATCAAGATTTGTCTCTTAATCATTGTTTGATTAAAAAAAGATGAAGATGAACTAATTAGGGAAACAAGATCATTGCTTTTGAAATGTTTTATGTGTTTAGTTTCTTATTTATAGAGGGGTAAACTAGCATGTGGTAATATCCTATGTGGAAAAAAAATTAAGCATTGTGATCCCATGTGTTTGTGAGAAATCATGTTTCCTAACTTGGGATAACATAACCGTTGGGGAGGGTTTAAATTTTATCACTAAATATAGAAAATATAGTGATTGGTGGTAAGAATAGACCCCAATACTAACTTATTCCTTAATAATTTGGAAAGGAGGGGTATTGTTTGTGATATGTAACATGTCAAAGTAAAGTCAACTTGGAATTACTAATTATATTTGTCACTTTTCAAGTCACGTCCTTTAATTTTCTATCTCCTTTAATATATATATACTCTATTTAATTTACTTATACATTGATTGATTTTGTTTGGTTCTTATATTCTATTAGAATGTCAAAGAAATATACTTGGGAAGAAAATAATAAGAGGTATGTTGAGTTTAAGGCAGCATTAGAGGTGAAGGGCAATGGAAAGTGTTATTTCCCTTGCAAAGATTGCAGGGGTTTGTGAACGAGAATAATTTTAAGAACAAGTGCCGAGAAACATTGTAAGGATAAGGGGTATGTTGAAGGGGGGTTTGAATATCGCCCATTGGTAAGACGTTATTCATTAGATAATGTACTTCTTGTAATAGTATTGATCATGTATTCACAAAATGTTTTATCATTTAAAATTTGTGTACTATATATTATACACGAATGTTATGATATTGTTTGTAATTATAAAGACAATTCCTCCTAAATGTCGTCTGCCAGAGAGTTATTTGCCACATAATTATAGTACAAATACTAATTTACAAGGTGATGAACATGGATATCATAGTATTGAAGATGAAGTTCTTAATGATCCTATGGATGAAGATGAGATACATATATTGATCGAAGACAAATTTGCTCCATTGGATGAGGAAAACCTCCATGATATTCATAATGTTCCTCTACTCGAGAAGTCCCAAGAACCTCTTTATGAAGGCTCAACAACAAATATTATATGTACTATATTGTTGAACTTGAAAGTTTTGAATGGTTTTTCAAACACTTGTTTCACATAGACCCTAAGGTATGTAATTTATTAATTGCATGTTCACATGGCATATTGAAAAGTTCACTATTTCCCTCTATTTTTAGTGTTAATTAATTCATAAATTAGGGATAAGAAATATATATGATTTATATTTTTTACATTTTATTTTTTTGTCAATGTTACAGACTGTTGGGTGAATTAATATTACCACCATCAAATAATTTACCACACACATGTCGAGAGGTATTCTTGATTATGAAATAAATTGGAATGGACTATCAAGCTATTGATGCTTCTCCTAATCATCACATTATATATTATGGACAATATGCATCAGAAAAACAAATTCCCACAATGTGAAATTAGGAGATATCGAACTGATCAAGTACCAAAAAAGGTGCCTCGCAAAGTTCTTCATTATATTCCCATAATTACACGTTTCCAATGACTATTCAGGTGCCAAAGTATAGCATAGTTTATGGATTACCATGCAAAGAACAAAAGTGAATATGGTGTTCTTCGCATGCTTGTAGATCGTTCTGCATTGAAGAACATCAAAGAAAAATGGCCAATTTTTAAAGATGAACCTTGTAATGTTAGACTTTCATTGGAATTTGTTGATTTCAATCCATTTAGAGAGATTCGTTCTACTTACTCAGTGTGGCATGTTTTCGTCATAAACAATAACCTTCCTCCTTGAATGTCGATAAAGAGAGAGCACATAATCTTGGAAATGATTATTCCAGGTATTTTTTTTAAAGTAATTATATTATTTCAGTTTTGTGTTTCATTGCTGCATGAGAACACCTTTTATATATTGGGAAACATAACTGAATAGCATAGTCTATTGTTGAATAAATTAGGTAAGTACCAAGTTAAAGATATGAATGTATATATTGAGCCTCTTATCGATGAGATATTAAATTTATGGTCTGGCATCACTATGTATGGCATATCTAGACCGATAGGGAAGAAAAAATTCCAGTTCCATGGAATACTTGCATGGACAATTCATGACGCTCTCGGGTTAACACATTTTTGTGGTATGTAAATTCCTGTCGCACTTTAAATTAATATATTTTTAAGTTATATATCATGCATTTTTATTTAAATTAATAATCTTTTGATGCTTATAACATTAATACATATATTTTGCAGGTCTTCAAACAAAGGGAAAATTTGCATGTCCAATCCATGGTCCTAGGATAAAATATCATCATTCAAGAAGTCTAAGAAAGGAGGTGTTTGATGAGTACAAGCTCTTCCTCCCTAAGAACCATAGGTATCGAACTACCGAGAAAACAAAATTCAATGGTAAAGAAGAGAATGGGAAGAAACCACAAAGAATGACACCTAACATATGGAAGTTGGAATATAATAGACATCAACATGGTATGCAAATTGTATATGTAGCATATAAATATGTAATATTATGAATTTTATATTTTTATTGATTTTTTTCTACAATGGGTGTCATGAATTATTGTTAATGTTTTTTGGTGGTGTTAAAACTCACGACTGGCATACATTCATTAAGGTAATTATTTACCTATATAATTTCCATTTAGTACATATTTTTAGTAATCGTGGTCTCTTATTTGGAATTTAAATATATAATGATCATTTTCTTTTTGTTACGATACGTTCTACCTCTATCTCTCCCAGATGGCTTTGATGACAACACAGAACAAGTTATATATGAACTTCGTAAATACATGAGGTAAGTAACAATTTATATGCATGAAAATGTTTGTAGACTTTGTTGCATATCTTATAGACATATTGAGTTTACAGATTGGAAATTTATTATATATGCCTCAATCTTGTTGATCACTGTTATTTTCTTCCATCATTTGTAGGTGGCTTTCATCCAAAAAAATCCATAAAGAAGATATTAGGTATTGAAAGAGAGAAATTCCTCAGCTAATGTGTGAAATGAAGAAGTATTTACCTCCTGGATTTTTCAGTGCACAAGAACACTATCTCATACACCAAGTTGAGGAGATTGAATTGTGTGGACCTGTACACACAAGATCAATGTGGATGGTGGAAAGGAATTTGAAGTAATTGAAGGATTTTGTTAGACAAAGAGCACGTCCTGAGGGTTCTATTGTGCAGGGATATATGGTATATCAATCCATGGTGTACATTAGTCAGTATCTTCCAAATTTAACAAAAAATATCAATCTTCCTCGCACTTGGAATGTCAACTCCTTCAACAAATTTGAAGGGGAGTTCCTATTGGGGAGAGGTATAACAAGGAAAGTTAAAGGTAATTAGATGGTGTATATTTAATTTATTATATAATTATTTTTTCAATTTCATATATATCTTCCTCATGTAATTTTTATTATTCCATCAGTATTGTAAGATAAGCTTTTTTTCCTTTAATGATAGCTAATTTACAATTCTAATTTGTTATTTTTCCGTATAGTTGGTCAGGTGTGGGATGCAGTGCATTTATACATTGCAAGCAATCTTGATTGTATGGAGGAATGGATAGAATGATGTATAGAATTCTATGGTACCTTATCATGGGAAGGGATGAGTAAATTGATTAAACAGTGCATCGTCATCGAGAAGAGTATCCCGGTGAACTTAAACAAAGGGAAATTAATTTAGCATGTGGTTTAAAAGATAAAAAAGCAAGTATATTTTATACCTTGATCATTTTTTTCGTCATTTCCCACTATAAAAATGTATTTATTTTGTTTATTTATTCTTATATATTTATTTACTGAGTCAGGCATGCTGCATTAATTGATACACCACAACGCTATGTGGTACAATGGTCACAAATTTCGCATAAAAAATTTGGATGATAAGAAGAAAACATTTGATTGTGGGATAACTACAGTTTTTCAAGTCACTAATGTTTCCTCTAGAAGTGACAAGCATCCATAAGTATCTAAAAATAGGTATAATGGTTATTTGGAAGATTTAATTGAGTGTGACTTTAATTCATTTAAAATAGTTCTATTTGAGTCAAATGGTACAGGATACAAATGAGTGAACTTAATCCTGAAAGAACTGTTATTGAGCATTCCAATGGATTTACCATGGTTAATACAAGGGAACATAAACTGGGTACAAATCCTTATGTTCTTCCAAGTCAATGTGAGCAGGTATTTTACTGAGAGGTGTCGAGTGAAGCAGGTTGGTCATGCATTGTCAGATATGATCCAAGAGGAATACCGGTCAAGTATAATCTAGTAAAGGAAGAAGACAATGTCGAAGAAGAAGGTGATGCAGATAAGGAGCAGTTGGATACCATAGATGTGTTAGATGAAGAATCCGATCAAGAAGTTGATCATCCAAATGACGTAGCAGATGATTTTGAACTCAGTGATGATATTGGTGATGAATATATAACTGAAAATGACTTTGATGATAATGTTGATATGATATATCCTTTCAACGATAGAGATTCTGGACCAGATGATGATACATATGAATAAGTTGATGATGAATAATAGAAATCATCATCATCATCATCATTGATTTCCTAATCATCATCATCTTCTTCTTCTTCTTCTTCTTCATCATCCTCATCATCGACATCCTAATCAACCTCATCCTCATCCTCAGCCTCATCATCGTCAATGTTATAATCATAATAGTCATGAATGTTATCATCATCGTCATCATCACCAACCTCATATTTATCTTTAATATCATCAATGGTATCATCATCATCATCATCTTCTTCTTCATCATCATCATCATCAACATCCTAATCAAACTCATCCTCGGCCTCATCATCGTCAATGTTATAATCATCATCATCATCGATCTTATCATCATCATCATCATCATGTTCATCTCCATAATCATCATCATGTTCATACTCATTAGAATAATCACAAGCATCATCATCTTCATATTTATGATCATCAATGGTATCATAATCATCATCTTCACCATCATCATCTTCATATTTAAGATCATTAAGGGTATTAACATCATCATCTTCATCATCGTCAGCATTGACATCCTAATCAACCTCATCCTCAGCCTCAACCTCATCATCGTCAATGTTATAATTATCATCATCATCAATTTTATCATCATCGTCGTCATCATCATCACCATCATCATCTTCATATTTAAGATCATCAATGGTATCATCATCATCATCTTCATCACCGTCCTCATCGACATCCTAATCAACCCCATCCTCATCCTCAACCTCATCATCGTCAATTTTATAATCATCATCGTCATCAATGTTATCATCATCGTCATCAATGTTATCATCATCATCATCATCATCATCATCAATGTTATCATCTTTATCATCATGATCATCATGTTCATGCTCATTAAAATAATAGCAATCATTATCATCATGTTCATCCTAGCGACGATTTGTCATGGAAAAAATGTTCACATGTATTGGTGATAGATGAGAACCATGACATAATTGATATGGAGAGATATCATAGGAACTATGTTCATTGAGTACTATCTTTGTTTTTGTGTGCATTAACACATGTAATCCATATTTTGTAGCTACCCATCCTATGATCTATTGAATAAGCCTATTTTTTTTTTTAAATGGTTTCTATGTTAGAATACATTTTAAAATTAATAATCAAACAAGAACAATTTCGTGTTCAATTTCCTATTTACCAAGGTTGTAATTAATTGAATTTAACACATTTTTAGGATTTAAATATTTGTAAGAAATAAATTGTATTATACAATGAATTCCATCTAACCTTATTACTTACCTATGCTTGTCTCAAGTCTTCTTGATAGTGAACTTTATTAGGCATCCTCTATTTTTCAAACTTCGAAATGGTCACCATATTACACTCATATGACAATTTTTTTTCAAGAAAGGGTATATTGACGATGATGTTCTCTATGATGATGATGATGGCCATAAGGAAAATGATCGATAATCATGTTGACTATGATGACAACGATGATTTTGCTATCAATGTCATCATCATCATCATCATCATCATCATCATCACTAACGATGATGATGATGTCGATGTTGTTGTTTATGATGTTGATGACCACAATGGCGATGGTGTTGTTTATGAACAAAAAAAATAAACATTAAAAAAATAGCAAACGATTAAAAATAATAATACATATCAATAATAATTAATTAATTAAAAAAACAATTTAAACTATCCATCTTACCTTCCCCTTTTTGCGACAATGAAATTTTACATATTTCACTTACCTCACCCATGAATTACGCCCAAGGTCGCAGAGTAGTTTCCAAGGTTACAGAGGATTTTTTCAGTTACCTCACCCATGTTGGACCAGGGCCCCGCAGCTACAGGAAAATCTACTTTATCGGAACAAGAAAGTCAAAAGAAACAGTACCTGAAGCGGCCGAGAAGAGAGAGCTCAACCACTGCACTTAAGGCAGTGGCCAAGAAGAGAGAGCTCAACCACTGCAGTTAAAGTAGCGGTGAAGACAGGAGGGCTCAGCTACCCTCATAAATAGAAAAGGAGCAACGGGTTGAGGTATTGAAGACAAAGGACATAAGGGGAGTGACTGAGGAAGCGGCGCCCATACCCACGTTCAGCGCCAAAATCACGGAAGACTGCAGAAAGCTGTGGTGTGATGAAAAGCGGCAGTTCAAAGTATAGATAGGCCGACTGTCATAGTTAGGGTTTTGGGTTACTGTTGGGAAAGGCCCACAGTGTTGTATCATGGTGAGACCTTCGGGCCACCTATTTAAGCATGTATTTTGTATTGTAAAAGGTTAGACATTCAGATAGGTAGACACTGAGTTAGCAAGTCAGTTAGACAGTGAGACATTGAGAAAGAGTTGAGCTCTGGTTCTGTTATTCAGTCTGTAGTTATCTTACTGTAACCAGTAGCTGGCTCTTTGAGCATGAATGTAACAATCCGTAGGGATTGAACAATCCCCAGGGATTGAGTGAGAGAGAGAGGAAGAGTATATTGTAAGAAGAAGGCAATATAGAAGGAGAAGAGATCTAAGAGAGAAGGGCTCCATGCTATGTGCGTGGAGTTTCCCAGAAGATCTCAAGCTGCATAATAGGTTGCAGCGGAACTGTGTTTACTCTCTCAAGATATAATATATAAACCAGTTCCCGTGGACGTAGCTTCCTCCCTGGAAGTGAACCACGTAAAATCCGTGTGTTGTGCAACTATTTCATGTGATTGTGCTTACTTAGTTACTATCTGTTATCTGTTACATGAGCTTTGCTTATCAGTTAGTGAATGTATGTATGCTCTCATTTAGTTTACAGCACTATAGAAGGTTAAATGCAAGTTGAATGTATCAAGTATTCTGTATATGAGTTTATCGGTGCTTGATTCACATAGTATAGCTAGTAGTTACTGTGTTAAGTGATTCCAGTATGTGTAGTTCAAGAAGTTCAGTACAGTCGATGTTAAGTGTGTTGAACTATAGAAGCTTAAGTAAGGTTTTTTAACACCTTGTTGAAGGTTAACTGAGTTATTATACCCAGAGAGAAAGCCTTTGGACCGTAAGAGTTGATGAGCCTATTGACTCTTACTGTAGAAGATATCGCAGTATAGAAAGGCGATATCGCACTGTTGGAGGAGCTGCGGTGTGAGATATCGCAAGTTACGAGTTGAGTAGAAGAGAAAGTTGCACATTTTCCTAGAGGCTGCGATGCGATAAGAGTCAGTTCCCTATCAGACCCTGCTAGGAAGAAAGGCTCAGCACCTTGCTGAGAGATCTCACTGGCTAAGAAGAGTCACAAGGCACTAGGATGCTACAGAACCCGGTTGAGGACACTTGAGTCTTCAGCCACCCCATCCAAGATCACTTCAGGTGAGACTTCAAGCCACTCTATGGTCTGTCACCGAAAGGGCCAGTGAGCTAGGGGTTTTGTTGGTACATTACAAGTAAACCTGGGTCTGCTCCCTACAGCCAACAAATGGTTCCGTTGCCGGTTTTGAACAAATTGAAGAGCTAATGTTCTGTTGGCATCCTGTGAAAGAAGAACTTAACTAGTGGATTGGGTCTACAGAAAGAGAATTTGCTGCGATAGAAAACAAGAGTCCTAGGCTAAGTACAGAGGACTGGTTACAAAAATATATCTTCACAGACCTGCACGAGATATTTTTTGCGACCTATGCAAATGATTTGTATGACTGGTTGTCAAAGTTGAATGATAAGCACATATTCAAGAAGAAAAGGAACATTGTTTGGACACCAGAGCTGATTCACACCGTGAAGAGCATAAATAATCCTATTACGCGGGCAGTAGACTTCTGGCTTGCGAGTTTGCTGGAAGGCTTCATTACAGAGTTTGCAGTTGATCAAAGAAAGAGCTTCAGCGAAGCCGAGAGGTACTTCTTCAAAGGATATCGCGGTAAGTACTTGAAATCTTTAAATTTGTCCATTAAGATGTTATTACATGAAAAAGGAGTACTCGATATATTCTCAGATGAATAAGTTAAGTAAGTGTAATGTCACAATATTTTGAGAGTGATTTTGAAGAAATAGGATGTACACGTAGCGGTAAGAAATATAAAGTAGATTTCAGATCTTGCTTCATTGAAGACAGTTCAGATAGTACTAGAGAACAGAGTCAAAGTAATACAGAAAGAACAGTAGGGGGTATCCCTTACCACCCGTATACCCCACAGAAACCAACCGGGACTCAGAATAATCCCATAGGAACTCCATCTAGTAGTTCACATACAGTACATACTACCTTTACGCCACCTACATCTACACCGCCAAGTGGTAGTAATACAGCAAATCAAAATCCACCACGTAGAAACAGAATGGGGGATGACATGAAGTTACCTACCTTCAAGGGTATAGGGGCAGAAGACCCAGAACATCATTGGTTCTTATGTGAAGTTGTATGGACCATTAAACAGATTCAGGATGACATTACTAAACTTGTCCAGTTGGCCACTACACTTAGAGACAGAGCTTTAACATGGTATATGAAGTATACCTTAGCACAGATCAAAACACTTGTATAGGTCAGGACTGCCATGATTAAATAATTTAAGAAACCCAAGTCTGAGTCACAATGTATTACAGAACTTAAAGACATCAAACAATTACCCACAGAGTCAATATGGGATTTTGATCAGAAATTTAAAGCCCTTATAGACCAAGTTAGCTTTGAGTTTGCGCCGGAGCAGCATAAGGAATGGTTCATCGCAGCACTGCTCCCTCATATCAGACTGCCACTAATGCAACAGAAACTCCATACGTAGGATGACGCATTGGAGATGGCAATGAAACTAGAGGCTTCACCTCTAGCCGAGACTAGTACAGGTATGACAAACCTGCAGAATTAGTTAGCTAACCTCACCTTACAGCTACATGAGATTAAGAAAGGGAAAGAGGTTGCACAAGAACTATGGTGTACCAAGTGTAAAGGACATGGCCATACTAAAGACAACTGTCCAGTATTTGTTGAATATCTAGCAAGTGGGGCTCCTAACCCCTTAGTACAGAATCAAGGGCCATGGTGTGAAATCTGTAGAACAAGAGGACATAGACCACATGAATGCCCCTTACTTCAGAAGTATGTACAAACTCCTAAGAACTTATACTGTAACTTCTGTAAGTCAGTAGTACACGATGAAAATAATTTCAGATCTTACGATCTCATGATAGAGAGAAAACATGACTTCTACAGAGTCCAGTCAGATACACCAGGTCCAGCAGCAGGACCACAGCATCAACCGGCTCATGTTGGCTGTGGTGGAGGATTCAGAGGACGAGGCTGTGGAGGAGGCTTTGGCCATGGTGAAGGCTTTGGCCATGGCCATGGACCAATTATTTGTTACAACTGTGGATCTATAGGACATTATGCTAGGGATTGTCAGAATCCTACTTCAACATGTAAATATTGCAAGTCCTATGATCACACTATAGAAGAATCTCCTATCTTGATAGCCAACATTAGGGATCCTAAGCCAGTAGTAAACCAGAACATCCAGCTTATTGCTGCTGAGTAGAACGAACCAGAACCAAGAGTCAATATTGTGACTCGCAATGGTGCTTCCACTAGTAGGACATCGCAGGATGCCGAAAAGAATACAGGTCCGGAGTGGGTGCGCAAAGCCACTAATAAATCAACACCACTTGACCTGCAGAAGAACAAAGAAACATTTCATCAAGCTAAAAATTTCTTTACTGACCCTACACTATCAGGATCGCAGACATTGCCTTGTAGGGGTGTACCACAGCAAACACCTTGTGGCGTTAGTCCTGTGTAGATACCGCAGGCTACCACATCTGGAAGGTGCGAAGAGGATGAGTTGATAGGAAGTGTACAATCCTTCCTGTAGAGTTGCTTGAAACTCATAAGAAATGAGAAAGCTATCGGAGAGCTTTAGTGCATCATAGATCAGTATCAACACTCTTCTTCCGTGAGCAGTACGCAGCGTGCTGTTCATAATATTATGGGCCATACAAGAACAGGAAGAGAGATAAGGCTCACAGCACAAATTGGAGAATTTGAAATGGATGAGGTAATCCTAGATTTAGGATCAGAGGTAAATGTTCTGACTAAGCAGACATGGGAACAGATGGGTTGCCCTAAGTTAGCCAGATCACCTATCCATCTACGACTAGCCAATCAGCAGAGGGTATCGCCATTAGGTCAATTACCGCAAGTACCAGTTGATATTGACGGAGTTCGCAGCTTTGTAGAATTTGAAGTCATAGAAATTATTGGCGATAGCAGAACCTATCCAACGTTATTAGGTATTGACTGGGAAATTGATAACATGGCTGTTATCGATTTGAAGAAAAGACAAATGACCTTTGAGGATAACCAGATTAGGGTCATCGCACCGTTGGATCCTTTCCAGGGTCCTAGATATATTGAACCTATCAAAGCAGAGGAATAGGTGCGTAGTATGGAGAGCCTCTATCAGATGATTGCTAATCAGAATGATTATATCAATCCCACCACAGAAGGAAATCTTAGTTGGCGATGCGACAACTCATGTGCATTGGATTCGGAGGTCGGGTTAGAAAACTGGCAGAATAGACTTTATGAAGTCTCATCTCGTAGATGTGCATTTATGACTAAGTCACTGCGATGGATTGGAGCAGAGATTAGGGATATTCCATTGTTTGATGGCTTAGTAGATGTCAATGACTTTTTACAGTAGTTTGATCAGGAAATCCCTCATGAGCAGAGGATGGCAGTTATCGACCTTGCAGTAAGAGCCACACCTGCAAGATGGTGGCATGCACATAAAGAAAATATCACATCATGGGATGATCTTAAGAGATTGACGGCGATCAGATTCTCTAATGACAAGGAGTGTTTCCAATAGAAATACATAGGAGAAAGTGACCCCAGATCACATATTAATACTTGTGAATAGAATTGGTCGGATATTCCAGAGGATGAATGGGTTCACCTATTCATTCACACTTTAGACACGATCCCAAGGAACTGGTACACTAAGATAGAGTTGTGCAAAGGAACCATTACATGGCCAGTTATGATAGACAGCTTTGAACTCACTTTCACTTTTGAATCTAAGTATCCAAGCATTGATCAGGCTCTGGATATTATAAAGACTAAGATATTTGAGGACTGTACCCTATCAGTGCCTGCTCAACCTGATTGGGCCATCTAGTTAGAAGATGCACTAGAGTGTTATAACTTTGCAACAGAGCCAGATGATGAGGATGAGGACCCTCGCAGTATTGACATTCCAGAGTCAGAAGGGACTCGCGAAGTTGATGGACTGAAGCTAGAGATTCCAGCTATCACGGAGCCTATCAAGATTAAAAAGATCAATATTGGCACAGAAGCAAAACCAAATTTTGCCTCTATTGGAGACTATTGGGATGATGAAACGGTAGGACACATCGCAGATTTGTTACATGACTATCAGGACTTATTCCCCACTAATTTCACAGAAATGAAGGGAATAGTAGGAGATTTGGGAATCATGAGGATACCTTTGAAAGAAGATGCTAGGCTAGTTAAGCAGCGTCCATACAGATTAAATCTGCGTTATAAAGAAAAAGTTAAGGATGAGATTGATAAGATGCTAGTAGCAGGCATCATTGAGCCAATAGAAGAGAGCGAATGGGTTAGTCCCATGGTTGTGCAGGAAAAGAAAACTAAGGGAGAAATTAGGATTTGTGTCGATTTGCGCAAAATCAACGACGCATCACTTCATGACCCATTTCCGACACCTTTTACTGATGAAGTTTTAGACAATGTGGGAGGACAGGTGGTCTACTCCTTCACTGATGTCTTTTCAGGCTATCACCAAATCAGAATCCATCCAGAGGATCGACATAAGACCACCTTTGCGATAGAATGGGGCTCATTCTAGTATACGGTAATGCCCTTTGGTCTTAAAAATGCACCAGCTATTTTTTCTAGAGTAGTAGTCGCTGTCTTTAAGGACTACATCCATAAATTCTTAGAAGTCTATTTTGATGACTGGACTGTATTTGGATTAATCGACAAGCATATAGGAGATTTAAGGCTCATGTTAGAGAAATGTAGGCAATATCAGATTTCTCTTAACTTGAAGAAATGTATATTCTGTGTGCCATTTGGTATTTTGTTGGGTCATATTGTTTGCAGACAAGGCTTGATGGTAGATCCTGCAAAGATTGCCATCATTGTAAATATTCCAGCACCCAACTCAGTCAAGAAATTGAGGACATTGCTTGGTCATACAGGGTACTATAGAAAATTCATCAAGGGTTATGCAAAGATCACACCACCTATGGAAATTTTTTTAAAGAAAGACGTGAAATTCCTATGGAATGAGGAATGCCAGCAAAGTCTAGACACTCTTAAAGAGAATATGGTTACAGCACCCATCTTAGTATTTCCATATTGGACCAAGCCATTTCATGTACATGTGGATGCATCTGGCATCACACTGGGGATTGTCTTAACACAGCCAGGAGAAGGGGGTATCGATCACCCTATCGCGTACTCAAGCAGAAAGTTATCTACCGCAGAAAAGAACTACACCACTACAGAAAGAGAAGGATTAGCTATGGTGTATGCTCTACAGAAGTTCAAGCACTACCTATTGGGTGCCCCATTCAAGATGTTCACTGACCATTCCGCTTTAAAGTACTTGGTCAATAAGCCAGTGTTAGGAGGAAGGATCTGCAGATGGTTACTCCTATTTCAGGAGTATGATTTTGAAATTATTGTAAAACTAGGAAGATTAAATGTCAGACCTGATCATCTGTCGGGAATAGATTCAGAAGAAGAACCAAGTAATCCAGAGGATAATTTTCCAGATGCGCAATTGTTTTCTATCCAGATCGCAAATGAGTATTACGCTGAT
Source organism: Pseudotsuga menziesii (assembly GCA_001517045.1). Classification (NCBI taxonomy): domain Eukaryota; kingdom Viridiplantae; phylum Streptophyta; class Pinopsida; order Pinales; family Pinaceae; genus Pseudotsuga; species Pseudotsuga menziesii. The sequence continues at coordinate 399,126 of LPNX010791945.1, forward strand.
ATTATTCACTTTCTCACCACAGGGTGGGCACCAGTTGAGTTTAATAAGCAGCAAAAGAAATAGTTAGTTGTTAAAGCAGCAGATTTCACTTTGATCACAGGACATTTATATAAGCTAGGTCCAGATGAAGTCCTGCGCAGATGCGTTATGCTGCACGAGAAAGAGGCCATTATCAAAGAATCACATCCAGGTACCACAGGAGGTCATTTCGCAGGAAAGCCGACTGCTCAGAAAATTCTAGCTGCAGGATTATGGTGGCCTACTTTGCACAGAGACACTAAGGAGTTTTCCAGATGCTTCGATATCTGCCAGAGGGTAGGAAAAACTTCACGGAGAGATGAAATGCCGCTGTGACCACAGATTACACTGCACGCATTTGACAAGTGGGCTATATATTTCATGGGTCCTATCAACCCACTAGGGAAACGAACTGGTGTGAGATACATCATCACAGGAATAGAATACCTCACCAGGTGGGCAGAGGCCAAAGCAGTAAGGAATTTTGATGCTGCTACAGCTGCACAGTTCATTTTTGAAAACATCATTAGTAGATTTGGATGTCCAGCAATTTTGATGAGTGATCAAGGAACACACTTTCTGAATCGCACTATTCAGGCCTTGACGAAGGAATTTTAGATACAACACCATAAGAGCACTCCCTACCACCCACAAGCTAATGGTACGGTGGAGGATTTTAACAAGATTCTAGAAAATGCTCTTACTAATATCTATAACAGCCAAAGAGATGATTGGGACCTCAAGGTTAATGCTGTATTATGGGCTTATAGGACTACATGCAAGAAACTTACAGGACACACACCTTTCAGCTTGGTGTATGGACAAGAGGCTATTATTCCTAGTTTAAGATTTACTCAAATTACCGAGATGGCTGATACAAATACGATGAATGAAATATTAGCGTAGTTGCTTGCCTTGGAAGAATACAGATTCATCGCAGGATTTCATCAGAAAGTGCAGAAGGCACGAGAAAAAGCTTGGCATGACAGGCACATCAACATCAAGATTTTCCAGACAGGAGACCTAGTGCTCCTTTATGACAGCAAGTTTATTAAGTTTCCAGGGAAGTTCAAGACGCATTGGTTGGGGCCGTATAAAATTCAGCAAATTACAGAAGGAGGTGTCGTTCAGCTCAGTAAACTGAACGGGGAACTTGTTCCTACCTTGATTAATGGCAGTAGGATCAAGATTTACAGCGAAAACCACTCCATCTCCCAACCCTAACTCAGACAGTTTATGGAAGTGCAGATGTCTAGTGTAGTTGAAAGGAGGCATCGCACATATAACTAGTCTACACTCAAAAAAAAAAAAAATTCTAAGTATGAGGAATCGCAGAAGGAAAGTTTATGTTGCGCAAGTCATAGGATGCTTGTGGAGTTTTTGAATGTTGCAGAGTCTCATGACAACATTTTGGTTCAGGATGATGTGGTGTGACATCGCAGTGAGGCGATTTTTCCCATGCCACGTAGCCGATTTTGAAAAGGGACGGAGGGCCAGTCACTTCGCCTTCTGACAAGCAGTTAATGTAGATATGACAGGTATAGGTTACCCTAGATTTGGCAACAGTACAGTGATTTTCCCAGATTTGGTAAATCTTGGTCAAGACCGATGCCTGTACACAATTTTCGAGGGAAATTTGATCGGATTTTCAGCAATTAATGAGGATCGGGACGACGCCTGTTGTCTTATCCATGCAATAAATGTCACAAACAGGTCTAGCCTAAGCGACCATTACCTCAAAGATTATCGCCTTCATCATAAATACACAGATCATTCATACAGAAGGGTTACTTTTGCAATTTCTAAGAGCTATAGAGCAGTTTGTAGAGTTTTCCCTGTGCAGAGATACTCCAGTTACAGAGTGCTGGTTTTCCCCAATTTCACAGCCATTGCCAGTCCAGAGTATTGCACCAGGTGGTGTATGTCCGAGAAGGAAACTTTAGAAGATGTTGTGTGACAATTCCAGCGTGGTGGCCTCGAGTCTGTTATGACGATGCCACCCAAGGTTGTGAAATTAGGTGCATCACAGGTCAGACAGCCGCCAAGGATGAGGATCCAAGCTCAGATAGTAGAAGAGTCCAGCCCAGAGCAAGAAGAAGAAGTTCATATAGCAACAGAATACATCGTTCCATGAGTTGAGAACGCACTAGAGGTAACCATTCACAAGGGTGCTAAGTTTCCTGTTCTGCTACCGCCGATTGATTCTTGTGTAAAGGAAGATGGAGATCTGTTAGGATATGCCCCTATTCTCAAATTTACAGACTATAACCTTGGAGACAGTAAGGCATATCCTTAGTTTTGGCCATATCGGTATCTTACGGTTCAGAGGAACTCGAGGACCGACGCAGATGAGTTTGTTCCTATGGAACATGTCTAGATTCTTGAGCAGTCAGGCTTGCTCAATTTGTTGAGAATACCACACTTTGGACGAGGTGCAGAGGTTAATGTCGTGGTGCGCGTGCTACTTTCTTGTGTACATGGAGGCTACCTCTGGCTAGGTAATAGGATTGATCTGAACATCGATCTGATACACTGCATCACTCGACTGTCCAAGACTGGTAAGGACCCTCAGACACATATATCAGGTAAGAGCAAGGATACTAAGCTACCAGCAACCCTAGTTAACAAGTATAAGCTATAGAGAGGAGGTTGGGCTTATGACCTCGCAATATTAACAGACGATACACTCAGATTTACAGCCAATCTACTTGCAGGCAGACTGTTAACCAAAGTTCTCCCGAAAGAAGTCACAGGATCAGTAATTCACCTTGCCATACAAGTTGCAGAAGGTGAACAATTTAATTGGTGTTTGTTTTTATTAAATATTTTTCTTCAAGATTGTTTGGCAGCACAGGATGATCCAAACCACCCCTTCCATTTCTCGTGGTTGCTTATATTATGTGAATTCGTTGGGTGGAAAGAGCCGCCCCATACCCAGTTTCTACAGCTGCGAGGCAGAGACTGCAGAGGTGCGCGGTATGCAAATTTATGGGAGAGTAACATCCCAGCCAAGAAAAAGATCAATATGATAGTATTCTATGAATACTATAGGCTGTTGCAGTGAGTCATCTAGGAGATACCGCGGATCAACACAGAGGTTGTTGACATGTATCATAGTTGGCTTGATTTCATTGTGGACAAGCATACAATCTTTCTAAGGCCAAAAGGGTTGAGAACGGATAACTAGGCTACTGGATCGTTCAGGATGACAGCGTAGGATGTAGAAGATTTCATCAAAGACTTTGATGAAGAGTGGAAGAAGGCATTAGAAGATGCCACAGTAGTACCACCAGGTACCGCACAGACAGACCCATCAGACAAAGGAAAAGACAAAGTGGGGTCCAAGAGGAAAGATACAGCATAAGTGCCACCAGAGGCACAAAAGAGGAAAAAATACAAAGCCTCAAAGCCAACTACAAAGACCACACTAAAAGAGGATGACTATGAACTCATCGCAGCGATATTGCAGGACGCGATGCGGGACTCATTTCAGGCGATGCAAACATCGCAGGACAAGCTGCAGAGCACGATTGATAAGAAACTTTCAGAGTTGAAGGCACTAACTAAGAATACTTCCACGATGCAGATTCCGCCAATCAAGGCGACAGTAGGAGAAAGCTCAAGACAATCAATTTCCTGCGAGGAAGTCTTTGCAAAAGATAGCATCAATACAGTGCTGATACCGTCAGGGAGCATCCGATTCCCTGCTTCGATGATCGATGTACAGATACAGGTTAGACAACCTGTCAAGGTTAATATGGCATAGTTCCTTGTTGATCAATTACAGATGATACAGCAGCAAACAACTGCAGAGCTCAAGGATAGAGAGCTTGCGACTTATAAGCAGAACACTCAGCTAAGGCAACAGAATGCAGAGCTCACCGCAGGCTTAAAGACAAAGGCGGAGGAGTTAAGACAACATGAAGAAAGAGAACATGATCTAAGTCAGGTCCTGCAGAACATCGCATTGGAGTTACCCCAGTGTAACATTGATTTTGCCTTTCCTCTAACGCAGAAAGTTAGAAGAATTGCAGATAGAGCAAAGGCTCTGGAAGAGACAATGGCCAAGATGGAGGAATAGCACAAGGCGCAGATTGTTGAGCTTGAGGCTCAACCACCGAGAACACCTGAGGCAGAAAAGGAAGCAAGGGCACAGGCCTTTAGACTCACTTCAACACAGATGAAGTGTCGCATAGATGATGCGGCGCCATTACTAGCTGATGTGACGAAGACATGGTCAGAGCTAGACAAGCTCCTAGATAGACTAGAATTGCAGCAGAGCATCCAGAAAATAGAGAATGCAACAACAACAATAAAGGAATAAGTCAAGAGCTTAGGAGCTCTTGCAAATATGAAGAAGACGACAGAGATGAATCGTTTGCAACAGGAAGCGCAACAGTTGCGAGAAAAAGAAATACAATTCAATAACCTACTTCAACCATATCAGGAACAAATCGCAGAGCTAGTCGATGCGGTTGAGTAGAAGGTCAAAGAGTTCAATACAAGTAAGAGTGAAATTGATGATACATAAGACTCCATGATTACTCAAGTTATGCTTGAGGTGGAACAAGACTGTGTCGAAGCTATGGACAAAGATGTCGCAGGACTCAAGGAGAGATTCGCAAGGACTTCACAGGAAGCCAAGGAGAAGCTACAGCAAGAGAATCCAGCTGTTAGTGGCTTGGGGATGAGCCACAAGTGAGTGTTAGGGGACTATTGGAGAAGGGCCCTGCAGCTACAGGAAAAGCTACTATATCGAAACAAGGAAGTCAAAAGAAATAGTACCTAAAGTGGCCGAGAAGAGAGAGCTCAACCACTACACTTAAGGCAGCGGAAAAGACAGGAGGGCTCAGCTACCCTCATAAATAGGAAAGGAGCAACGAGCCAAGGTATTGAAGACAAAGGACATAAGGGGAGTGACTAAGGAAGCAGTGCCCATACCCACGTTCAGTGCCAAAATCGCGGAAGACTGCAGAAAGTTGTGGTGTGATGGAAAGCGGTAGTTCAAAGTACAGATAGGCCGACTATCACAGTTAGGGTTTTGGGTTACTGTTGGGAAAGGCCCACAGTGTTGTATCATGGTGAGACCTTCAGGCCACCTATTTAAGCATGTATTTTGTATTGTAAAAGGTTAGAAATTCAGATAGTTAGACACTGAGTTAGCTAGTCAGTTAAACAGTGAGACATTGAGAAAGAGTCGAGCTCTGGTTCTGTTATTCATTCTGTAGTTATCTTACTGTAACCAGTAGCTGGCTCTTTGAGCATGAATGTAACAATCCACAGGGATTGAGTGAGAGAGAGAAGAAGATTATATTGTAAGAAGAAGGAAATATAGAAGGAGAAGAGATCTAAGAGAAGGGCTCCCGATTGTGTGCATGGAGTTTCCCAGAATATCTCAAGTTGCATAATAGGTTGTAGTGGAACTATGTTTACTCTCTCAAGATATAATATATAAACCATTTCCCGTGGACGTAGCTTCCTCCCTGGAAGTGAACCACGTAAAATACGTGTGTTGTGCGACTGTTTCATGTGATTGTGCTTACTTAGTTACTATCTGTTATCTGTTACATGAGATTTGCTTATCAGTTAGTGAATGTATGTATGCTCGCATTCAGTTTACAGCACTATAGAAGGTTAAATGCAAGTTGAATATATCAAGTGCTCTGTATATGAATTTATCGGTTCTTGATTCACACAGTATAGCTAGCAGTTACTATGTTAAGTGATTCCAATATGTGTAGTTCAGCAAGTTGAGTACAGTCGATGTTAAGTGTGTTGAACTGTAGAAGCTTAAGTAAGGTTGTTTAACACCTTGTTGAAGGTTAACTGAGTTATTATACCCAGAGAGAAAGCCTTTGGACCGTGAGAGTTGATGAGCCTATTGAGTCTTACTATAGAAGATATCGCAGTATAGAAAGGCGATATCGCAGTGTCGGAGGAGCTGTGGTGTGAGATATCGCAGGTTACGAGTTGAGTAGAAGAGAAAGTTTTGCATCGTCCTAGAGGCTGTGATGTGATAAGAGTCAGTTCCCTATTAGACCCTGCTAGGAAGAAAGGCTCAGCACCTTGCTGAGAGATCCCGCTGGCTAAGAAGAGTCACGAGGCACTAGGATGCTACAGAACCCGGTTGAGGACACCTGAGTCTTCAGCCACCCCATCCAAGATCACTTTGGGTGAGACTTTAGGCCGCTCTGTGGTCTATCACCGAAAGGGCCAGTGAGCTAGGGGTTTTGTTGGTACATTACAAGTAAATCCGGGTCTGCTCCCTACGTCCAACAACCCACAAACTAGGCCCGAGGTCACAAAGGAAGATTTTCGGTTACCTTACCCACGAACTAGGCCTGAATTCCATCAGAGGAAATTTCAACTCAAAATGGGCCTCCTAAGAAAAATAATAAAATAATAGTTAAAATAATAAAATAATATTTATTAATTTTGGAGGAAGAAAAGAAAANTATTTTTTTACTCAAATTTAGATTGGGAGAGCTCCTTGGATGTGAAATTAAATTTTGCATCCAACAAGTACCCCCTTGGCATACTTTTGATGGACCCCGCTACCCCAAAAACAAGAAATACCTGAAAAAACGTGATGATGATGTCATCATCACATGTTTTCAGGTATTTCTTGTTTTTTGGGTAGCGGGGTCCATCAAAAGTATGCTGAGTGGGTACTCGTTGGATGCAAAATTTAATTCCACATCCAGGGAGCTCTCCCAATCAAAATTTGAGTAAAAACACAGGGAGATATGTCGAAAATACGAACAAAAAAAATAGTTTTTTTTATGATACCTATCCCCAAATTTATATTAAAAATTTGTTTAATACCTATACAGTATTTCAAATTTAAAGCAATTTAATGGCTAACACATGATGACATGGAATTTGAATTAGTGTTAAAAGGCCCATTTTGAGTTGAAAATTCCTCTGATGGCAGAGGAGGTTTTTCACTTACATCACCCACAAACTAGGCCCGAGGTCGTAGAGGAGGTTGGAAGGTTAGTGAGGAGGTTCCAAGGTTGTAGAGTAGGAATTTCTTGTTCATTCAGCGAACCCCTTCCTTGACACAACCAGAAATATAGGTTGTGAACGTGGTGAAACCCTTAAGCTGCACCAGACATAGATCAATTTCTTGTTTGAAACAATTGTTATAGTACTGATTCTTCCTATAGGAAAATTTTTATTGGGTGGGTGTCAAGCTTCAACTCAATTTAAATGGTATCCCATATTTGGGGGTTCTCTATCTTCAAGGTCGTGCACCCCCTTCATCTCCAAAAGATACGCAGAGGGACATTAGTAGATTGAGATCGAGACCCATAAGCAAAGGTGAAGATTAGTAAGGCATCAGGAAAAAAATGTGCTAAGGTAGATTCCATTATATTATTTGTCCACAGATATGTCTTCGGTAAGTCATTTGCTTTCATTTAATCCGTTAAATCATTTTCTATTCAGGGTTTTATTGATAGATATAATTAATAAATTGCAGTGAGGGTTTTAACACAAATAGAAAGGGTTTATATATATATATATATATATATATATATATGGACTGAAAGTATTACGAGCTAAGCTCAGCATACATATAGGCCAAGAAGCCTATATTATTAAGACTAATATAGTCCCACCAAGAGTCTATCAAGAGTCCTAAAAATAGTAAAACTCCATATCCTAGTCTACCCCCCTTATAGGGAAAAACCTTAATAAACTTCCCACATAACTTTAAGCAAAAAAACATTTAACATAACCAAAAATAAGAAGGATTGTTCATTCATGGACCAGGGAACCTTAGAGATCTCTTGGTCAAGACTTGAAGGGTGTTATAGCTTGCATATCAAAGGCCACTCAAACTTTAGGACGGAGATTTAGAAGATCCAAAAATTTGTAGTGGCATCATATTGAAATGCTGGAGACCTATATTCTTTACAAAGGTCATTAGATCATTGCAAGTGGCACAATCCTCACACAAACTGGGGATCTTTTGGTCCCAGTTGGAAGTATGGATGTATTTACTCAACCTTTGAGTGTGAACAAGGGGATTTTATTGTCCTTGGGGATAAATATTTTTGAAATAGAGAGGATTTTATTGTCCTTGCTAGTCTGATCTGTACCCACCACTTGTGCAAACTTTATTCTCTTGAATAGATCAAACATGACCTTTTTCTAATTTTATTTTAGACTAGTAAAAGGTACAATTGTAAAAACATGATTTTATGTGAAGGGTCACCATAGGCATATAAAATCCACCACTTTCATTCATGTAAAACATCATTCAAGTATACATATAGATAAGTTGTGTGATATGGGGAACAAGTATGTGTTTCTGAAACAGAAATGCATTTGAAATGTGACCCCTCCAATATTTGGAAATAGGTATGAGTTGAAATAGAAACGTTCTTGAAATGTCATCCCTCAAAAATTTGGAAACGGGGAACGATACGAGGAAATTGGTATGAGTTTCTGAAACACAAACTTGCTGGAAATGTGACCCCTCATAAAATTTGTAAACATGCAAATGTGATGTGTGTTAAAAATGAGTCAAACAAAATCAAAATAGGGAAAATTTATAGAAGGGAGCTTTTCATAGGAATTGCATTTTTTACTATACAAAATATGTTTCTCATACAGGAGATGTTTTTATATAGTCAGAAAATATTTTCTAGGCTGTACACACGCATTTCTATACCAAAAGTAGCCTATAGCACATCTATGTTTGGTGTTGGGGTTGATTGTTTCTATTAGATTGATATGTTTTGGATGGCAGATACTATCAATGAAATTAGTAAAAGTATTTCTTTTCCACAAAAACATCATCCAAACAACAACAACAAAAACAACTGGATGCATGCATGCAGTCTGTGAAATTAAGTATGTTTTCTTTCCTCTTTCTACAGACTTCTAGGGAAAATTGGTTTTCATGATTTGGGCTTCTACATATACATAGTTGAGGACAATGATGGGTTAGACTGTTATTCATATCAGTTATAGCATTAGATTACGCATTATCTTTCCACCTTCAAGAGTTTAAAATAGCTACTACCACTGCATGGTATTGATCCTTTGGTAGTCTGTCACGATTTGTCACTATTTTAATACAATATCACGTGTAACATGTTGATTTGGTTTCATATTATTGCAATAATTTGACTAGATATAGAGCACTTATTTGATTTAATGTTCACCTAAAATGCACTTTCACCTCATTTATTTTGTTTCAATTCATTGTTATCATTGTCTCAGGAATCTGATCTCAACCACTTTAAATTCCATTAAGAATTTATCCTTGCATTTGACTACTTATGGTAAGCTCAGGAGTGATTTGTTTTGCGTTGTTCAGTTAGATTATCCACACAGATCTATTAGTTTCATGACAGTATACAACCCCTTGGGACACTCCCCTCCACGGTAGGAAAGAACCAATCCAAATATAGAGGCATTAAGTGGTAATAGGGCTTGATTGCCTATAATTATTAGGAAAAATATCTTGTGTATATTTGCATGATATCAATGGTCCAGCATATCAAGATTTTGTGTTTTATTATACTAAGAAGCACCATCATCGTCACTCTCCTTGAGAGTCTTCCTTACAATTTTATCTTCACCCTTTATGAGGGTCTTCTATAGTCCTGTCCCATGTATGCCACTATGAGCAGGTTTTAATTGAATTCTACGCAACTATCCTTGGTGAAATCCAAATATAACAAAATATCTATTTAAGATTCTTTCTAGATAAATCATCACTAGGAAGGACAATATAATATTATTTCTATATCACTGGGACATTCCTCGGGTTCTTTCGCCATCCATGTTCCAATTATCAATTACAAATCATCAAAGAGAAGAACACTAAGACATGGGAGAAGTACTATACAACTTTCTCCATCCAATCTTTAAGTAACCAGGATAGGGCATATGAATAGGAGTCCTAGTCTTATTACCTATAGTTTACATTCAGGACTAACTAACAGGTTGGGCTCAACATCAATTCTAATAAATAGAAAGGTTAATCAACATTAAGAAGAATCAATATAAATTTGGCTAAGCCTGCATCCATGTCTCAATCCAACCCAATCAACTATCATTATGAGCTAAGATGAGAGAACACCCTGCATCGTTAGTAAACAAAAGCTAGTATTTCACATGGTGACTAAAGATAGAATTAGAATAGATGAATCTAGTTTGAATAACTCTGACATATCATGTTCTTGTACATGATGCAAAATGTATACCTGGGTCATCAAGCCCATCACAGTTGTTTTTAACACCTATACATCCAAGCTTGTGAGGAGAGGAATGCGTAGATGTGATTATATACGAAACACCCTGTAAATTGAATGCTTAATTTGAAGAGTAGCTATAATGGGAATTAAAATAGTAAATATAATGGTCCTCTTCTCTTTGGATTGTAGTTGAGATGAAAAACCCTATAAGGAGGAAATCCCACCCGACGCTGAGGGTTAAAGATCCGGCGATATCAAACTTGTTTCTAATATCTTATAAATACCCAACATTGCACAACTTGCATGACCTGATTATTTATCGTGAACATATAAACTAGCACCTAGTTCTTCATACCTAAATTGATCCACTTGAAATAGGAAATCTACCAAGATTCATACTTTACTCAACCTTATAACCCATCCTAATCTCTTCTACATCACGTAGGGAACTTATAATTCAGATAGGGAACTTGCACTTTCTCTTGATTTGAATACTTAACATAGGTAAAGGAAGGGTTGGTTGCTTTCCCTAATGAACATAGTATTAAACACAATGGAACACTGAAAGGGGGGGGTGAATTAGTGGGACAACACTTTTTACCAATTTCACTTCTATTAGGAATAATCCTCCCTTGTCAAATTTGGTCAATTATGTCTAAATCAGGAGTATGTTGAAATTTGGAGCCCTTTCAGTCTATTTTTAGTCACTAGCACCATTGGGTCCACTTGGCCTAATTGGGGCACATGTAACAGTTACTAAAGTGTGGGGAACACTAATTGAGGACAACTTCCACTAATTGCACTTTCATGCATCAGTTTAGGGTCCTCCTAGATCAATCCCTACTAATTAGGAGCCATTGGGAGTGCCGATACCAACCTACATTAGTTGAGTTCAGTTGGTGACTAGTTAAGATCAGTTAGGAGTTAGTTATATTCAGTTCTAGTCCCTTACATTTAGTTCTACTCAGTTAGCTCTAGGATTGCATGGTTACATGTAGGTGAGGCGCAATTACTCACCTACCTCAGTCAGTTAGGCTAGTCAAAACTAAATTAGACACTTGAGTTTGGGATTTGAACTTTGATGAACTCTGATAATGATTTACACAAGGTCAGTTAACCATTCAATCAAGTAGAGTCCAATCAATTTGAATTTCCTCACATGAATTCAAATTGTGTGAGGCTATTTAGCCATTGTACTTCATTGTAATTAATTATCTAATTACTTTTGATTAATGAAAGCATTCACAACTGCAAGCCACTTTTGCACCGTTTCATTCTTCAATTGCTGAGTAAATTGTATGATCTATATTGTGAGTTGTGTGTTGGTCCACAGATCTATGTGCTCAATTTAATATGGTATCAGAGCCTTGGTAGGACAAGGCACTTCTCCTAATATAGATGCATACTTGGATAATAATAAAAAATTGAGCAAATTTTCTCCTTCCAGTACTGCACCAAAAGCGGAGAATTTACCACTTAATATCCCAAGTAAAGGAATTGTTGATCAAGCTTGCTTGATCAACTATGCTAGGTGTGATGAAAATTCCAAAAGTGCAGACTGTCGACCTTATTTTTTCTATTTGATTGTGTGATTTATAGGTTTATCATTCTTCTTCACTACATTTTCTACAAGCAGCTCAGTCTCCTTCACTGCATTCACTACATCAGCTCAGTCTCTTCCATTACATTCCAAATGGCCCCTCCAATGGAGATTCTCACTCCTTTCAACTACCACCAGTGGAAGGAGGACACGGAGATGCAGCTATGCTCCAAAAGACTCTTCAGACTCACAATGAAGACAGAGAGAGAGCTAATTCATTATGTTGACAAAGAAAAGTATTGGAATAGGCTTGATGAAGCATTTGGATGCTTGTGCCTCTCAATCTCTCAAGATCTTCTCTTCCACATCAATGGATTGAAGACTCCCAAGGAGGTTTGGGAAAATATTTCTTCCTTATTTGACAAGCAGGATGATCTGAGGATATATCAGCTAGAGAATGAGCTTATTTCTCTTCATCCAGCCAATTTCGAAACACTAAATGACTTCTTAACCAAATTCAAGCATCTAGTGTTCCAATTGAAGTTGTGCAAGGTTGAGAAGGAGGATGATCAACTCATCCTTTCCATTCTCTCCAATTTTGGTGCAGACTATTCAGTCTTTGTATCAACATTTCATTCTTTGAAGCTCTCTATTCCAAACTGGAAGATGCCTACTCTTAACTCCTTCATTGAATCTCTCACTCAGGAGCATGACAAGTTGATCCAAATGGGGATCATTCAATCTTCTAGAGATCAAGCACTGGTTGTAGTATGACCTAAGGTACCGAATGATAAAGGGAAGCAAAAGGATGATTCTCTTGTAGAGAAAGAGTGTTCAAAAGAGCCTTTAGGTTTGAGGAGAAGCAAGAAGAATGGAAAAGGAAAGACACTATGTTCTTACTATGGAAGGGGATTTCATATAGAAAGCTCCCATATGAGAAGAAAAATTGATGAGATGGCTCTTCTTATGAAGAAACATAACATTACTGTACCTGCTAGCGCAAGGAAGGCTGGCCATAGAGAAGAAACTGAAGAATATGAAGAGACATGCCATGCACTGAAGTCTAGCTACTCAATAGCACATGCCTTCCTCATTGATTCTGGAGATTCCAATCATATGGTTGCATCCAAAGAATCATTCTCTTCCTTGCAGTATTTTGATGGTCTTAGTATTCAGATGGGAAATAACAGTAAAATTCAAGCCAAAGGGAAGGGTTCTATCAAGCTTGAACATGGAAAGTTCAAATATGTTCTTTATGTGCCCTCCTTAGCTACAAATCTGTTATCTCTATACCAGATGACTCATACTAGATATCCAAAGAGAGTGATATTTGGTCCTGAATCAGCGGAGATCACATATATCTCTATTGGGAACATCATAGCGAAGGGTGTTTTAAATCATGCCTTCAAGGCATATGAGTTTTCACACTTCATTCCATTTCCAGAACCAGTACACTCTCAGCAGCTACTTGCAAGGTACGGTATAAACATTCCATCTACTTCTTTTGCAGTTTCCACTTTGTTGATGTATTTGTAACTTTAGAATGTATTCATCTATGTATCTTATGTATTGTAACCCGATGTTTATTCTGGGATGTATCTATAATGTAATTGAGTCATATTTGCATGCCTCGATGTTCCGATCGGGAGGATCAATTATGTAAACAAGTCATGTCAAGTCATAGTGAGTAACCCTCCGATTGTCTAAGGGTTAAAGTCCTCGCAGTTCCAGGGCACTAGGGTTATTAGAATCTCCTAGTAGAGGTCGACCTTGGTAGGGTTTTAGTCATGTTAGGATTAGTATAAATAGAGAACTAGAGTCTCTATTTATCACACAAGTCATCCACACTCAAGTGTAGTGCATAGTTGAGGAAGGAGAAGACACGGGGGATAGACTAGAAGAAGATTACTGCTGTTGGGAGATCACTTACTGTTTTGGGTATTTTACTGTTTTGGTGCTGATTCTATCTCTGAGGAAGTTGCAGGGTTTTCTCCTTTATGGTTTCCCTGAGGAAAAGCACTGTGTTCATTATCTCTTGTGCTTGATTTCTATACTTGTTATTCTCTCAGTTAAAGATCCTAATAATGCTAGCTTAATGTTGAAAAACTAACATGGTATCAAAGCTAACCTGAGAAGAAGACACCGTGCAGTTGCAGGAACTAGGGCTTCCTAGTTTGTGGATCTTCCTCCACAGATTTTCATCAAAAGTAAGGTGGAATAACTCTCCTCCTTAGGGCACATCTTTCTATCAAAACAGAATCCAATTCTGAGGTTTTTCAGTTTTGGACCTGTCACTACTGCCGAAAATTAGGGCTTTTCATAGAAGGGGAATTTTCAGTGAGCCCGGGCCTAGATTGATCTCCTCCCCAAAATCAAAGTTAGGGACAAATTTCAAGGCATTTGGTTGGAAAGAACTCCAGAAAAGCAAAACCCTAACTTGCTCCTGAACCAGCTCTACAGGATTTCAGCTCAAGTTTCAGATCCAACATCTTGAACCTGGTAAGATCTAAAAATCTTTTGTATTTCCATTTGAGGTTCTTAGTTAATATGTCTCATCATACCAAGCTTGAGCTGATAACTTTCGAGCCTAGAAGTATAGGATCTCCCTGCTCCTGGAAGAGAATGAATTAGACTCCTACATTCATGAGGAGGTTCTAGTTCCAGAGGGAGATGAGGCAAAAGCCTTACATAAGAAGAAGATGGTTATGGAAAAGAGGATCATTGCTGATTCTATCAAGGATCACCTTATCCCACAGGTGTCCTCTCTCAAGACACCTAAAGCTATGTTTGATGCCCTAACCAAGTTGTTTGAAGGGAAGAACATAAAGTGGAAGATGACTCTGAGGAATCAACTGAAGAATGTGAAGATTCAGAATGTAGATACTATCCATTCCTACTTCACAAGGGTTTCTTAGATCAAGGAACAATTAGAAGCTGTTGATGAAGAAGTGGAAAATGCAGAGATTGTGATGACTACTTTGAATGGCCTTCCTAGGTCATGGGATTCTTTCATCCAAGGAATCTGTGCCAAAAATAAGTTAATCAAATTCAGCAGACTATGGGAAGAATGTTCTCAAGAAGAAGCTTGGATAGCAGCCCGAGAAGAGAAGATGGGTAGTGAAGATCAAGCCCTCACAGTTCACTCCAAGAAGGGAAGAAGAAATCCTCATTACTCCAAAGGTAATAAATCTCATTCTAACAATAGAAAGGACCTATCTAGATTGAGATGTTATACATGTGATGAAAAAGGACACTTTGCAAAAGACTATCCTAAGAGCAAGAATCACTCTCATAAGAAGAAGGGGAACAAAATAAGACATCATGCTCATGTTGCAGAGGATGATGAACCATCCAAGAAGAGATCTAGATATGAAAGTGAAGATTCTTCAAGCGAGGATGAATATGTTTTGATTTCTGCTCTCACAGGTAGCATTACTCATGGTAGTGATGATTGGATTATAGACAGTGGGGCTTCCAAACATATGACTGGATTCAAGGAATCCTTTGTAAGACTATCAAAACATGAATCACCTCATTAGGTGAAGCTAGGAGATGACTACCAATATCCAATAAAAGGTAGTGGGGAATCTTCATATAAATTAGACTCTAGTAAGACTCTAACAAGGAAGGAATTATTGTTTGTACCAGGACTCAAGAAGAACCTTCTCTCCATATCAGCATTGGATGCAAAAGGAATGTGGGTTGCATTCATATATGGTCAAGTCATTATGTGGCCTAGAGGAAAGACTATCGATGATGCGGTAGTAATTGGAGAACAAGAAGGAGGATTGTACAAATTGAAGGACCATCCAGAACAAGCAATGGTCCATGATACAATAGAGCCAAGTGAACTTTGGCATAGAAGGCTTGCACATGTGCTTTATAGAGCACTACCTATTGCAAGCAAAGCTGTTGAAGGTCTTCCAGAAATCCAAGCAAAACATGATGGGGTCTGCAAAGGATGTGCGAATGGAAAGAACACAAAGAAGATATTTCCAAGTAGCGAAAGAAAAGCAAAAGGAATCTTGGAAATCATCCACTCCGATGTATGCGGTCCTATATCATCAAGCTCACTAAGCAGGTATGCATATTATGTTTCTTTTATTGATGACTTTTCTAGGAAGACATGGGTTTACTTCATGAAGAACAAAGACGAAGTATTCAGCAAATTCAAGGAATTCAAAGCCTTGATCGAGAACCATACTGAAAAGAAGATCAAGACTTTTCGATCAGACAATGGTGGAGAATTCACTTCAAATGAATTCAAGAGGCTATGCAAAGACTCAAGGATTAAGAGGGAGTTTTCCACTCCTTATAATCCACAACAGAATGGGGTTGCAGAAAGGAAGAAATATAGAACTATCATGGAAGCTGCAAAAGCAATGATTCATGATCAAGACCTTCCTATGCATCTTTGGGAAGAAGCTGCCAGAACAGTGGTGTATGTACAGAACCGTACTCCACATAGAGTACTTGAGAACAAGACTTCTGAAGAAGTCTTATTCGGCAAGAGAACAAAAGTCAGCCATCTCAAAATATTTGGCTGTCCTATGTGCATACACATCCCAAAGGAGAAAAGGACAAAATTAGATCCTTCAGGAAAGAAGGGTATATTTGTGGGATACTCTGAAAGCTTGAAGGCTTGCAAAATATATTTCCCAGGATACAAGAAGATTGACATCTGCAGGGATGTGACATTTGATGAAGACACAGCTTACAACAAATCCAGAAAGATACCTGTTGAAGAACCTGAAGAAGCAGAAGCAGAAGCACCCAGAATTCATGATACTACCATGAATGAAGAAGCTCAAGAAGAAGATTGAAAATTTGAAGAACCACAAAGACCTGTAGATCCACCTCTAGAGAAGAATCCTCATAAGAGGAAACCTGCTTGGGTATGAGAACTTATCCAAGGTGAGGAAAGATATGGGGCTCCAGAAGAAAATCACAATGAAAGAAAGAGGACCAGATCTTGCTCCGGGTATGTAGCTTTACTATGTGATTTCATTGATAAAGAACCTTCCAGTTATGAAGAAGCGGCCGAATAGAAAGAATGGAAGGATGCTATGATCTAAGAATACCAATCTATCATGAAGAATGATGTTTGGGATGTTGTCCCAAGACTAGAAGGGAAGCCAGTTGTAACTTCCAAATGGATCTACAAGATCAAGCATGTTACAGACGGTAGTATTGAAAAGTATCAAGCAAGATTTGTGGCTCGGGGTTTCTCTCAAAACGAAGGAATAGACTATGAAGAAACCTTTGCACCTATAGCCAGATACACTTCCATCAGATCAGTACTTTCTCTGGCTGTAGTAATGAAATGGAAGATACACCAGATGGATGTCAAGACTGCTTTCTTGAATGGTGTAGTGGAAGAGGAAGTGTATGTAGAATAGCCACTCAATTTTGAGACACATGACAGAGAGTCTCATGTATGCAGATTGAAGAAAGCCTTGTACGGTTTGAAATAGACACCTAGGACCTGGTATAGTAGAATTGATAGCTTTCTATCCAGTTTGGGCTTTACCAAGAGTAAAGCAGATTCCAACCTTTACTACAAGGTTGAAGATGGCAACCCAGTAATGCTTCTACTATATGTAGATGATCTATTTGTGACAGGTACAGATGGGTTGATTGTTGATACGAAGAGAAATCTTGTTGTTGAGTTCAAGATGAAGGACTTGGGGATGATGCATTACTTTCTAGGTATGGAAGTGTGGCAGAGTATGGATGGAATCTTCCTTGGACAAGGGAAGTATGTAGTAGAGATCCTGAAGAGGTTTGGGATGATGGACTGCAAGACTATGGCCACACCTATGGCATCAAACCTGAATCTATTGAGTGATGATTCATCAGAGTCAGTTGATGCTACGATGTATCATCAGATGATTGGGTCATTGATGTACCTAACGAACACAAGACCAGACATTTGCTTTGCTGTGAACACCTTGAGCCAGTTCTTGACAGATCCGAGAAATGTTCACTTGATTGCTACAAAGCATATTCTGAGGTACCTAAAAGGTACAGTTGATTATGGGCTCAAGTATGAAGCAAATCAAAAGATTAACCTATAGGGTTATGTTGATTCAGATTGGGTAGGAAGTGCCATTGATAGGAAGAGCACTTCAGGATGTTGCTTCAGTATGGGATCAGGTGTGATCTCTTGGTTTAGAAGGAAGCAATCCTGTGTGGCATTGAGTATAGTTGAAGCAGAGTATGTCACATCTTGTTCAGCTAGTTGTGAGGCAATATGGATATGGAAGCGACTGTCTAATTTATTTGATCTCCAGTTGGAAGCTACTTGTATACATTGTGACAACCAGAGTTGCATGAAGTTGTCAAAGAATCCAGTGTTCCATGACAAGTCGAAGCATATCGATATCAAGTACCACTATATCAGGGATATGGTGTAGAAGGGAGCAGTGAAGCTCCAATATGTTGTGACAGAGGAACATATAGCTAATGTATTGATGAAGCCATTGGCTAGAGTGAAGTTTGAGTACTTTAGGGAGAAGCTTGGTGTTCTCCAGGGAGAAGCTTGGTGTTCTCCAGATCAAGGTTTCCTCCAAGGGAAAGGGATGAGTCCCATAGCCATTCTGACATGGTGAGAGGATTGGTTCCTTCCATGGTCAGATGTAAGGGCTAAGCCATTCTATCATGGTGAGAGGATTGGTTCCTTCCATAATAGATATGAGTGTTGAGATCCATAGCCATTCTGACGAGCAGGTTAGATGTAAGGGCTGAGCCATTCTGTCATGGTGAGAGGATTGGTTCCTTCCATGACAGATATGAGTGCTAAGCCATTCTGATATGATTGTAGGATTGGTTCCTACATGATCAGATTAAAGGGCTATTGCCATTCTTGGAATGGAGCTACCTGGTGAGGTACTAGGAAAACTCAGTTTATGACTGAGGGCCGTTCTGATATGACCGTGAGATTTGTTCTCACATGATCAGATATGAGTGCATGGCCATTCTGATGTGACAGAGGGATGTGTTCCCACTTTATTAGATGTAAGGTCTGAATCCATTCTATCATGGCTAAAGTATTAAGTTCCTCCCATGTCAGATCTAAGTGCTAAGCCATTCTAACTTAGTGTTAGATATAAGGGCTACCGCCATTCTTTGAATGGAGCTACCTGGTGAGGTACCAGAGATCCTCAATCTAGGACTGAAATCCTTTCTGATGTGACTGAGGGATGTGTTCCCATGTACTTAGATGTAAGTGCAATGGCCTTTCGAAAGATGATAGTAGTTTGGGTTCCTATCATGCTGGTGGTTGTAAGTGCTGAGCCATTTCACAGATGATAGTAGTTTGGGTTCCTATCTTGCTGGTGACTATAAGTGTTGTGCCTTTTCATAGATGGTAGTAGTTTGAGTTCCTACAATGCTGGTGATTGTAAGTGCTGAGCCTTTCCACAGATGGTAGTAGTTTTAGTTCCTACCATGCTGATGGATGTGAGTGTTGTTCCTTTCCACAGATGATAGTAGTTTGGGTTCCTATCATGCTGGTGGTTGTAAGTGCTGAGCCATTTCACAGATGATAGTAGTCTGAGTTCCTATCATGCTGGTGAATGTGAGTGCTGGGCCTTTCTGATATGATTATAGGATTGGTTCCTACATGATCAGATGTGAGTGCTGGGCCTTTCTGATATGATTATAGGATTGGTTCCTACATGATCAGATGTGAGTGCTGGGCATGCCTTTCTGACGAGTAGGTCAGATGTAAGTGTTGGGTAGGCCATTCTGACTTAGTGTCATATATAAGTCCTGAAGAAAGACCTACATGGAGGCTAGGCCTACAACCAGCATGAAGAAGGGTTGGCTCTGCAGAATTTCCTGTGATGAGAAGAATCATGAGATAGCACCTGTGATGATGATTTCCAGTGATGATCTAGATCGAGTGATGATCGAGATCCAGTGATGATGATCCAGTGATGATGATCCAGCAGTGATGATCCAGATCGAGTGATGATCTAGATCTAGTGATGATGCCCAGTGATGATCCAGATCGAGTGATGATCCAGATCCAATGATGATGACCAATGATGATCTAGATCGAGTGATGATCCAGATCCAGTGATGATGTCCCATGATGATCCAGATCGAGAGATGATCCAAATTCAAAGATTAACAATGACTTGAAGATGAAGATGACTTGAAGACTCAGAAGAATTGAGATCCAGATGACGAGATGATCCAGTTGATGCAGAGAAGAAGACCAGTGCTGAAAATTGTGTCGAAAGAATACCTTCCTAGTTAAGAGGGAGTGTTGATGTATTTGTAACTTCGGAATGTATTCATCTATGTATCTTATGTATTGTAACCCGGTGTTTATTTCAGGATGTATCTATAATGTAATTGATTCATATTGTCATGCCTCGATGTTTCGATCGGGAGGATCAATTATGTAAACAAGTCATGTCAAGTCATAGTGAGTAACCCTTCGATTTTCTAAGGGTTAAAGTCCCCGCAGTTCCAGGGCACTAGGGTTATTAGACTCTCCTAGTAGAGGTCAGCCCTGGTAGGGTTTTAGTCATGTCGATATTAGTATAAATAGAGAACTAGAGTCTCTATTTATCACACAAGTCATCCACACTCAAGTGTAGCGCATAGTTGAGGAAGGAGAAGACACTGGGGCTAGACTAGAAGAAGATTACTGTTGTTGGGAGATCACTTACTGTTTGGGGGTTTTACTATTTTGGTGTTGACTCTATCTCTGAGGAAGTTGCGGGGTTTTCTCCTTTATGGTTTCCCTGAGGAAAAACACTATGTTCATTGTCTCTTGTGCTTGATTGTTGTACTTGTTATTCTCTCAGTTAAAGATCCTAATAATGCTAGCTTAATGTTGAAAAAATAACACACTTGTATTATAGAACCAGCTGTATCAGTTTATGAGATTGAGATTCAGGGTGATTCAAATTGAGATCCAATCCCTACTCCCATGCGGGAAGCTAGGTAGATGACTGGAAATCCATCTAACACTCAGAAGGGAAAGACCCTTGTGCTATGTCATACAATCTCACCTCCTTCAGAGAGATGCAACAAACTTCCTGTGAGATGCAACATGGCAATGGTTGATCAGTCACATTGCATTCAAAATAATAGAGCGGATCATACACCTCTTCATCCAGAAAAAGGAAAAGGTTACATTCCTTCTTCCTTCCATCATCATTTTGGGAGAAGATGGAGAATTCTACATGCAAAGCCCCAGGATACATGTGCACAGAACATCATGCATGTTGCTTCACTACATCACAAAGATTGCAGCAACATATTTTCAAGTTTTCAAACTTGAATCCTTGTTCTACCTGCTTATTTAGAGGGGGGGATTTTTTCCCATGTGGTTTTTCCCCCAGCTCATTATGTTAACCAATTACTTTACTTGTTTTGATGGGTGACCTATGGTCTTAGTTACCAAGGCCCACAAATTGTCCAAGTTAGCATTCAGGGAGGGTGTTAGGATTATAATCCTCCCTTGTCCAATTTGGTCAATTATGTCTAAATATGGAGTCATTTCAGTCTATTTTTAGTCACTAGCACCATTGGGTCCACTTGGCCTAATTGGGGCACATGTACCAGTTACTAAAGGGTGGGGAACACTAATTGAGGCCAGCTTCCACTGATTTCACTTGCATGCATCAGTTTAGGAGCCTCCTAGATCAATCCCTACAAATTAGGAGCCATTGGGAGTGCCGATACCAACCTCCATCAGTTGAGTTCAATTGGCAACTAGTCAAGCTTAGTTAGGAGTCAGTTACATTCAATTCTAGTCCCTTGCATTTAGTTCCACTCAGTTAGTGCTAGTATTTCATGGATGCATGTAGGTGAGGTGCATTTACTCACCTACCTCAGTCATTTAGACTAGTCAACACTGAATTAGACACTTGAGATTGGTTTTTGAACTCCGATGAACTTTGATAATGATTTAGACAAGGTCAGTTAACCATTCAATCAAGTAGAGTCCAATCAATTCGAATTTCCTCATGTGAATTCAAATTGCATGAGGATATTTAGCCATTGTACTTCATTGTAATTAATTATCTAATTACTTTTGATTAATGAAAGCATTCACAACTGCAAGCCATTTTTGCATTGTTTCATTCTTCAATTGCTGAGTGAATTGTATGATCTATCTTGTGAGTTGTATGTTGGTCCACAGATCTATGTGCTCAATTTAATAACTTCTTCAAATTTTTAAACAATGGTCATCATATGTATACAATCAAGTTTCAACAACATTAATCAATCACATCACCAAAAACACTTCATAAGATAAACTTATAAACTTTATTATGTCAAATTTGATATTGGTTACATTGAAGGCCACCACCTTGGGGTCAACATCAGCTTCAACTGACTACGAAGAACCAACTTCTATGCCAAGACACTACTTTGTTTTTCTTAGTTCCAAATAAGAATGTGTGCAAGTCCAATCTTGCCTTCACATACTGATCACTCTCATTTCATGACTTTTCATGCCAAGACTTATAAGTCTTCAAAGGTTCTGCTCATGTTACATCAACCTATTCATAATCATGTCATCAATCTATCCACATGTTTCTATTTCTCAATCAAATGTTTCTTATTTAACTTTTTTCTTTATTCTCATCAACCTGCCACTACATCTGTGTCAAGTCAAACCATATCATTGTCACATCAAATCATATCAATCTACTATTGTCAATTCTTCTCTTGAAAAGTAACAACAATGTGATATACACCCTATACTTCCTTCACAGATGTTCCCACAATGATCAAAATCTTCCTGAATGGTGCAATATTCTTCTCACTAT
Source organism: Pseudotsuga menziesii (assembly GCA_001517045.1). Taxonomy (NCBI): domain Eukaryota; kingdom Viridiplantae; phylum Streptophyta; class Pinopsida; order Pinales; family Pinaceae; genus Pseudotsuga; species Pseudotsuga menziesii. The sequence goes on from LPNX010791945.1 coordinate 421,697, forward strand.
CATGCAGTAGTTCACAGATGAAGTTTACATCCTTTATACAATGGATATTCAACCCAGAAATCTAAACACAGCCTTCTCAACAGTGATGTGACCTTCACACAGAAACTCTTTGCCTTCTATGCAAGATTAAGTCCTTAGGATACTCTTGGGTTGATATTCATACTTCAAAGATCAAACTTTAAATAGAATGACTCAAAACAGATGTGGCTGTTTCTATGTCTTCAGATGCCTCAAGCGATATCACTCTTTCAAGTGTTTCAGAGTGAGTTGAAAATTTAGGTGTTTCCCAACCAAAATTTATTGTAGTTGTCTCTGTAAATGATGCCCTACTATGTCTGCCTCAGTGCTTGGTACCCAAAAAATCAGAGTTGTTCAAACTTATCTTCTACTACAAAAAAATCAAAGATAAGTCACCATCGAATTCTTCACCAATATCAGTATGTGACCTACAAATTTTTTGTTAGAGTTTTCGGTACTGAGGAAACAATAGTCTCCTCAAAATCTGTGATTGTTCAAGATTGGGACTGTCACAAAAGAGTCTAAAAATTAGACTGTTATAAGAAGAATTTTCTGTTGGGTATAGGGCACTAAGGCAGCCTCAGTTAACCTTGAATTGCTTTAGTGAATATCTACTCAAAAATTAGAGAAAAAATCATGCTTAAGAAAAAATATCATACTGCAAAAAAACTTATGTCTGCTGCTCCGTCACTGCTACTCTTCACCCAAAATTTCCTCAGTAAATTCAATTTTTTTAGAGCTCTACAATTCCAGTTTTAAAATGAAATATCACTGGGTATTTATATTGGTTTTCATGTAGTAAGTTTTTTAGGCGACTATTGCAGCTGCAACAATTTCCCAAAATTCTAAAAAAATTTAGGACCCTCCTTTGCTTGAATCAGTTGGATTTTCTTCTTGAAATTGATCTAAGAACTTTCAGAAAGGCTTTGCTCATGCTTGAATTGAGCTACCCATTGTTTTGATTCCTCCTCTGATGCCTTAAGTAATCCACTTTTGATCAAGTTCTATCGCTGCCCTTAAGCGCATTTGAAAACATGCTGGAATCAGAGGATGTTTTGTTTTGATTTTCCACCGTTGCGGGTGGATCTTGGCTTTGGTCTTCCGCAATTGCGGATGGATTTTTGTTTTGCGGAAATAAAAACCTTTCGACTTTCGACCCGTTGGGATTTTCACGTCGGGCGCTTTTTTTTTTGGCATCGGAAGCTTTTACAATCATTTCTTCCGCCGTTGCGGATGGGCTTTCGATTTTGACTTTCGGTTTTATCCTGATTCGAGTGATTTTTTCGACATCTTTTGAGTTTTGAGTCGAAACCTTTTATCATGTTAGTTTTCCCCATTGCGGAAAGATTTAAACTTTTGTCCTCTGATTCGAAAACCTTCCGACGTCCGATCTCTCAACTGCTACCCGATATGTATAACCAGAATGGAAGGCTTGGCGCTTTGATCGTCCGTCGTAGCGGAAGAACGTTCGCTTTCATCCTCCGATTCGAAAACCTTCCGACGTCTGATCTTATGATTTTTTTTCCTGCCGTGCGTGTCTCCACAGCTTGGTCTACGTTTTGGCCATCCGCCGTTGCGGAAGAGAGATTACTTCCAGCCTCTGATGCAAAAGCTCTCCGATGTCCGATTTTTCTCACACGAGCGATCAAAGATATATATGGGGATGGTGTATTGTTTTTCTATTGTTATTTTTCACAGAGCAATGTCGCCATCGAGCTGTCGTTTTCTTGAGGTAGTGAAGGTCCCCGCTGTCGGTGTACCTACATCCAGGTGGCAACTGCGGAATCTTGACCATCATCAACCCGCCATACTCGTTGTATTGCCAGGAAGAATTTGAATCCACCATGTCCAAGAAGCAGAAGAAGAAGGCCCCTATGGTCGAAGAAGAGCCAGAAGTAGAGGTTGTCACGAAGACCGAATACATATATGAAGACACTCAATGTGTTTCTGGTGTTGAACCTGAGTACAAATGGGGTGAAATATATAGATTGATTTCCCACAGGGAGGTTCCCGACATGGGCCTCAAAGAAGAATCCATCTATGCTAACATAGAGAAATCTTCTCTCATGAAAGTTGCCACTAGACCAGAGTTGTTCCCATGCTCTGAGGTAATTGGATGGATTCTGCCCCAGGTAGATATAACCACAATGATCCTGGTGAATGTTGAAAAGCAAGGCTATGCTGCTTACAGCCCTGGATATGTGGCTCTAGCCTATCACTTTCCAGAAGCTCAGGTGTTCTTATCTGATGATTGGTTAAACAGCATAAGAATGGACCTTATAGAGACCATGAAAAGAATGCTACTAACTGGTAAGAATTTTAGGACCAAGGTAACAGGCGAATATGATACTGCAAGTTTAAGGGTTCCATACAGATTCATAGCCTGATGCTCAACAGAATATTTGGACGAGCTCATGGTAGGTTTTTTAAACTGGAATGGATACCCATCATATTTTATGTTGCAACCCAGGGGATAGTATTCAACTGGGACAGCCTTGTATCAAGCAGTCTTTCTTCTTGCTTGGCCGCAGCCTTGGGAGGAGAATCCCGGAAAAGGTCCGAATTCTATATGAGTTCAATACTGATAGACTGTATATTGTGCAACCAGCCTTTCCCTGGTCTTAGGTGCATCTGGGATAGGTAAAGAATGCCTGTTTATGCTGCTTATAAACCCTTGTGGGCACACCAGTACCACAGCCATTACAGAGAAGTCTGTGAGCACTTCATTATGAAACTCTACACGCTCATTTTCCGGAAAGAGTGTGAATGTATGTCGGAGGGGGCCATGCAAGTAATAGAGGATTATGCAGACTACTTCTTGACAGAAAATGGCATGTATTTCAGAATGTTTGGTGGTACGAGAGCATCTTCTCTGCTACCCAAATATGCAACGGATTATGTTATCCACAAGGAGGCAGTCAGACAAGTGTTCCTGGATGGAATAGGCATTTTTCTGTTCGAGCATAAGAAGACTGCTTATCCTCCCTTGCCTTTCAAACTAGGAAGTTACAGGTTTACTAAGGTGAAACAAGCTAACGAATTCGTACAAGAACTAGAAAAGTTCCATTTTGGTGAGATGCCTTTCCGGAGAAATGATACTCATAGGAAAGTAGCTGAGCACTGTAAAGAGCATAAGGTGCATTTTGAGTATACCCACCATTTTGATAGGGAAGAATCTGTCTTCTGGAACGCTCCAAACATGACAGCACTGAAGAGAAGATTCAAGAAGAAAAACACTACCATAGGTGGGAAAGGGGATGAACAGGCTAAGGCTGAGGAAGAAGCCAAAAGGAGAAATGAAGAATCCCAGAGGTTAGCGAAAGAAGCTGCAGAAAGGCTGCATACAGAAGGAGAAAGAAGAGCTGCTCAGGAAGCAGCTGAGAAAGCAAAGGAAGCAGCCAAAGAAGCAGAAGAAGAAAAGAGAAATCTCGATGAGGAGCTCCAAAAGCAAAAATATGAAAGAATAAAGTCGACCCAGTAGTCATCTTCTGAAATAGCAGCAGGGCAGACCCAGGAGGTGGGAAATCCCGAGGTTCAGACCTCTCAAGTACCTGCTTCTAGCAAACCCATGGTCCCCGCACTCAAGCTGGTCCCTTTTGTGCAGGAGAAGGGAAGGGAAATCCCTGATTTCAACACTGTATATTATGATAGGGCAACAAAGAGAATAATAAAGAGGACAGAGAGGAAAGTTGAGGCGGAAGGTCTACCAGGTAAAATGATAACGGATACGGCTGTTATGTTAGGAACAGACCAAGATCCAAGATTTACCCTAAGAGTCGGGTCTGCATTCATCCAAGCTTTAGAGGATAATGTAAGCAAAATCATGATTGACTTGGAGCAATCAAAGAAATCTTCTGCTCAATTGAAAGATACATTGAGGCACGAGAGGGAAGAGAGAAACAGGTTCAAGAGGAAATATGAATACATGCAAAGGGAAATGAAATCTTCAAAAGCTAAGATACAGGCCCTCCAAGTAGAAATGCAAGTCAAGGAAACAGCACAGGAATCCCTAGAGAAAGTGCAGAAGGAATGCCAAGATCTAAAGAGTGAGAAGGAACAGCTACTGGCAAAGGTGGAAGAGCTAGAAGAGCAGCAGAAGATCCTCTTGCAGGCCAATGATCTGCACACCCAAGAACTGAGAAAGGAACATCAGGAGCAGATTTCTTCTTTGACCACTGCTTTGGAAGTGGCAAGAGAACAGCAGGTTAATCTCCAGCCTTTCAAGGAGCATGTATTGACCCAGAAAACCAAGATGCTGCAGCTGCAGACTGCTGTTGAAGAAGAAAGATGTAGAGTGCTACAAATCGATGGCTGATTGGAGGAGATCCTAGAAACTGCATCCTACTTTGTGGATCGATCCTAGGACATCCTATAGGTCCTAACTGCAAGAATGGCAAGGTTGAAGAACAATGAAGAAACCCCAGCGGATCTACCTTCGAAAGACCAGCAGGCCCTCAAATGGGACTATAACCTAGTGAAGTTTGCTATTAACACCGCTAAAGACTTCAAGAAAGTAGTAAAAAAGACAAAGGGATTATGCACCGAGTTTTTCAGAAGACTTCTTATTACCTACAACCGGTGCCAGATAGAAGCTGAAGAGAGGCTTGAAGCTTTCCCATATCACAATGCCTTTGTGGAGCTATTACAGAAAAGATTCCAGGAGGAAGAAGCTAAGGTACAGGATATCAAAGCCCTGGATGATCTGATCTTGAGAAGCGAAGTAGATCATCCAGCTGTCAGTGTACAGCTTCTAGAAGATCAGCTCCGATTGAGTACATCCAGGGTCGAGGCTATCAAGAACCAAGCTGAGAAGTTTGAGATAAACATTCAGTTTTTGGAGCCTTGTGCCTTTGAAGGCATCGCTACTGAAGCTGCAGCATGGAAGAAGTTTCTCGACAGCCAAGCGGGGCCCTCCTCATGAGGGATTGGCCACCTTTGTATTTTGTAACATTTTGTAAAAGCATTTAGGGAAAAATAAACAATGGGAAATGAAGAATCGGGAAGCCCAAAGGTTACCTTGGGCAGCCCAACAGTTACCCCTTTTTTTTGTATAAAGATAGAAATCTTAGAAGGGAAAAGGAATTTTTCACAGTAAGACTGGTGAAGACATATTGTAAGAAGACCTATTTCCTTTTGCAATAAAAAATTACAGTTTGCCTATTGGAGAAAGCTTGGTGGAATATTCAAATGTTGTACTATGGATTTGTTGAAGAGGAACTATTTCGTTTTCAGCTTTGGGTCCATTAACTGTGAGACCGTTCTAACTCATTGAACCTATGTTCTTGTATGAATGTTTTCCGGTTTATTTTATGAATATTTCCACTATGAGTAATGAATGTTGTTCATAAACAATTGGCTATCTGGTTGTGAAATATCTTTAATTGTTCATGCGATATGGGAAGAAATATCAGCTAACTGTAGTTTCTCTTATGTTGCATGCACGCTTTCCATTACTCATAATTAAATTCAGTTTGATCCCTGGGAATAGATAGATAGGTAGTTAGTTTCATTTCATGGCTGCATATGTGATTAGGTGCCTTGGGATCCTAAGACGAGAGGTAAGAACCTGTGCATCACGTTGTGACACTTCCCGCATCCTCATCATCCCTCATTGTTAATTAGGAATTTGCATTTCCTACATAAGTCAAAAAATACAAAAATATACATGGTGGACCGGGCCGCAACCGGTAAAACCTTGTTTTGTTACTTTGACCTACGATAGCCGGACCGCAAACTGGATGGATTCCCTATACCAAACAGTCAACGGGCTAGTTGGGAACGTTGATTGGGGAGAATCCCTTACTGTTGTCGCCTGCGAATTTCCAGGCCTCAACAGTTCTAGCGATAGAAGGAGGGTTGCCAGTGAATGGCTGGCCGTGGAAACTTAGTTTTCCCAAGATTACCTTACCAGCAGATATTTGAAGCTTTCAGCCTGACCCAAGTACTTACAGGTTTCGGTTATACCTTTGAAGTAAGAAATCCTGTTCTCACCCTACATTGCTCTTTGCTCAGATTTTGTTCTTTTTCCTGTACTCATGGCTGGTGTGATTGTGAACCAGCCCAACCCATTACCTTCTTGGAGAGCTAGATCACCTTTGATCCTTACGCCTCCATTGCACAACTTACCTCAAGGTTTTGAGAAGCTGCTGCCTAAGTTTGACCCTAAGGAAAAGACCGCTGTAGATGATCACTTGCAGAGTTTTTATTTAGCAGTAGAAGGGTTAAGGGCTGGGGAGTACGAAGATGTTGTCTGTAGATTATTCCCTCATACCCTGAAAGGGGCAGCTGCTTCATGGTACTTTTCCCTGCCCGCAAACTCAATCCCAGACTGGAACTCTTTCAAAAAGGTTTTCAGGAGTAAATATACAGCCCAAAAAACGCATGCCTCATTAATGAAAGGTCTTGGTTTGTTAAGAAAAGAGAAGAATGAAAAAGTACATAAGTTCACTCAAATATTTTCATTATACCTAAAGAATTTTTCTGAAGCTGACAGACCCTCAGACAAGGTCTTAATTGAGTATTATACATCTGCCTTAGGACCTGAGTTGGCTATGTTCGCTAAAATGAAAGCCAAGCCTACATTGGTAGAGACTTATGAAGAGGCAGGAAGGGTAGAAGCTGAAAGGGAAAGTATAGAAGATTACCTTGACTTACCTAAAGAGAATAATACCGGGAGAAGAGCTGTACCACTGTCTAAACCTAAAGAGGATCACCCACATGATTATCAGGGAATGCTGAAAATGATGCAGAATTTATCCAATAGAATAATAGACCTGGAGAAAGGGAGGGAAGATCAGAAAACTCATAAACCCCATTATCCAAAAAGAGAGGATAATAACCAATGGAAATTCCCTCCCCCACATCTACCATCAGTAAACATAACAAAAGTAGGGGGTGATAATTTCTGCACTTTTCACCAACAGCCTCATTCAGAAAAGAAGTGCCCTCAATGGTTGAATTCGATAACACTGGTTATGAATCAACTGCTAGATTCTAAAGTAACCAAGAACAGTGCCAAGGAGGATAAAAAAAACCAGGCTATAGAGAAACAAGATAATGACACTATGCTTTCGTGGAATGGTATATCGCTGTTTGACACTGAAGAGAGCGCTCTCAAAACTGAATGCACACCTACAGCGACAAAGGATATAGATTTAACAATTTTGAAGATCAAAAGACTGCAAAATAATGTCAAGAGACAAGTGGAGATGAAGGTGGAGGACAAAAAACCTAGAGCCAATACTCTCAACCAGGAGGCAGAGCCAATCACTGAGACGGTCAAACCTGTAGAAGAACCGATAGGTGTTAGTGAGGAAAACACCAATGAAATTGGAGAGCATGAGGAGGATTTGCCGTCTCAAAACCAACCAGGAGAAGAAGACATAGAACCAGGTTGGGAAGAGAAACACGATACCCCACCTTTTCTTTTGACCCTAGAAATGCTGAATCACAATGTGCATAATTGCTTGGTAGATTTTGGATCAGCAGTGAATGTTATGCCCCTAGAGATTTGCAAAAAGATTAATGGAAAGCCGAAGTCCACATTTTGTGAAGTAACGCAATTAGACAGCTCAGGTGTCAAAGTAGTGGGAGAAATGAAAAATGTCCTCATTCGCTTATCTACAAACAACAAGATCTGTCAATTTATTGACATTACTGTGGCTGACATACCTAGTGGATATGGGCTTATTCTGAACAGAGATTGGTCTGCCAGGTTAAAAGGCTATTTTGCTTCGGATTGGTCTCATCTATTATTGCCTCTCAAGGGTACCCTGAATAAGATTAAGATTTTGAGAGAGCCTTATATGAAGTATACCGTCACTAAGCTAGGGGAAGGAAATGAATCTGTTGATTCTATCCTGGGAAACTATCTGACTGAGTGTAAGCTGAGATATCATACCTCAAGCAAGGCCAGTTCTATGACTGACGTTCAACCTGAGCTCCTTCAACTTCTTCAGGCTGTAAGAGATGATTGTAGGATAGTAGACATGGGTTCAGTTTCAAAACTAGCCCAGCTAGACCATGGTTAGATATCTCATGTCTATGATCCAGCCCTCCCTTTAGCTCTCTAGATTTAAAATTTTTAGGAGTGGGCGAAATTTTTCTTTCTTTTGCTTTGTACATAAATAAATTGTTTTGTGTTCTTTAATGCTTTGATGCTTTTTCTGTTGATTATTTGATGAGATGTTGTTTTCCTTTATTGCTTTGCTAGCATTTCTTTTGGTTTTGGATAAAGAGGCAAACTTTTGGTTGCAATGGAGACATCAGGGTTCTTTATTAACTAAAATCTTGAGCGAAAGACTGTTCTTTAAAGTATAGAATGTCTTCTAGTAGCAGTGTTCCTAATTGGAAATGCATTCATTGAAGTCTTACTTAACCCAGTAAATAGCTCAGAAGTAAAAGAGGTCTGGAATACTATTTGGAGGCTCCATCCATTTCACATCTTAAATATCCAAGGGGGTGACAGCAAAAAGACCCACGTAAAGGAAGCAGAGTAAGACAGTATATCATATATAAATGATCCCATGTCATATATTCAGAAAAGCAAAAAGCTATCAAGAGTCAAAACTCCTTAAAGAAAAACAATACATATCAAAGCAAAATATCAAAGCATGAAGTACTAAATGGCCACAAGATCCTCTCCGTCCGTGAACTGAAATATGAAGTACATTGTTCACACAAAAGGACACTATTGGATAGAGGATCCTGAATTAAAATTCAGTAAGAAAGGCCTGCAGGAGGACTCATATCAAAAGAACTAAAGTTACAAAAACACAAAAGTGCAGTTGGCATGGGAATGAGGAACAAAAGGATAATATTGTTTACTCTCTGTTACAATCCTGTGGTGTCCAAGCTGTAAACTACCTGAGGACAGGAAAAATAAACCTCACTTATTTCGCCTCAAAAGAGTTATTCAAACTTGCAGTATTTCTGATGTTACCATTTCCCAAAGGATAGACTACTTCTCAATGATTTAAATGCTTAAGTTGGCTAGCCCGAGGATAAAGACATCTAGAAGATTTCAACTTTTATTCAGACGGTCTTGCACTGGGAAGGAGTTAATTCAGAAATTTTGGGTTCACCAGGTAGTCGCCAATTGTTGCAGCTGCAACAATTTCCCAAAATTCTAAAAAAATTTAGGACCCTCCTTTGCTTGAATCAGTTGGATTTTCTTCTTGAAATTGATCTAAGAACTTTCAGAAAGGCTTTGCTCATGCTTGGATTGAGCTACCCATTGTTTTTATTCCTCCTCTGATGCCTTAAGTAATCCACTTTTGATCAAGTTCTATCGCTGCCCTTAAGCGCATTTGAAAACATGCTGGAATCAGAGGATGTTTTGTTTTGATTTTCCACCGTTGCGAGTGGATCTTGGCTTTGGTATTCCGCAGTTGCGGATGGATTTTTTTTTTGTGGAAAGAAAAACCTTCCGACTTCTGACCCGTTGGGTTTTTCACGTCAGGCACTTTTTTGTTTGGCATCGGAAGCTTTTACGATCATTTCTTCCGCCGTTGCGGATGGGCTTTCGATTTTGACTTTCGGTTTTCTCCCGATTCGAGTGATTTTTTCGACTGCTTTTGAGTTTTGAGTCGAAACCTTTTATCATGTCAGTTTTCCCCGTTGCGAAAAGATTTAAACTTTCGTCCTCCGATTCGAAAACCTTTCGACGTCCGATCTCTCAACTGCTACCCAATATGTATAACCAGAAATGAAGGCTTGGCACTTTGATCGTCCGCCGTAGCGGAAGAACATTCGCTTTCATCCTCCGATTCGAAAACCTTCCGACGTCTGATCTTATGATTTTTTTTACTGCCATGCGTGTCTCCATGGCTTGGTCTACATTTTGGCCATCCATCGTTGTGGAAGAGAGATTACTTCCAGCCTCCGATGCAAAATCTCTCCGATGTCTGATTTTTCTCACACGAGCGATCAAAGATATATACGGGGACGGTGTATTGTTTTTCTATTGTTATTTTTCACAGAGCACTATCGCCATCGAGCTGTCGTTTTCTTGAGGTAGCGAAGGTCCCCGCTGTCGGTGTACCTACATCCAGGTGGCAATTGCGGAAGCTTGACCGTCATCGACCCGCCATACTCGCCGTATTGCCAGGAAGAATTCGAATCCACCATGTCCAAGAGGTAGAAGAAGAAGGCCCCTGTGGTCGAAGAAGAGCCAGAAGTAGAGGTTGTCACGAAGACCGAATACATATATGAAGACACTCAATGTGTTTCTGGCATTGAACCCGAGTACAAATGGGGTGAAATATATAGATTGATTTCCCGCAGGGAGGTTCCCGACATGGACCTCGAAGAAGAATCCATCTATGCTAACATAGAGAAATCTTCTCTCATGAAAGTTGCCACCAGACCAGAGCTGTTCCCATGCTCTGAGGTAATTGGATGGATTCTGCCCCAGGCAGATATAACCACAATGATCCTGGGGAACGTTGAAAAGCAAGGCTATGCTGCTTACAGCCCTGGATATGTGGCTCTAGCCTATCACTTTCCAGAAGCTCAGGTGTTCTTATCTAATGATTGGTTAAACAACATAAGAATGGACCTTATAGAGACCATGAAAAGAATGCTACTAACTGGTAAGCATTTTAGGACCAGAGTAACAGGCGAATATGATACTGCAAGTTTAAGGGTTCCATACAGATTCATAGCCTTGATGCTCAACAGAATATTTGGACGAGCTCATGGAAGGTTTTTTAAACTGGAATGGATACCCATCATATTTTATGTTGCAACCCAGGGGACAGTCTTCAACTGGGCCAGCCTTGTATCGAGCAGTCTTTCTTCTGGCTTGGCCGCAGCCTTGGGAGGAGAATCCCGGAAAAGGTCCGAATTCTATATGAGTTCAATACTGATAGACTGTATATTGTGCAACCATCCTTTCCCTGGTCTTAGGTGCATCTGGGACAGGGAAAGAATGCCTGTCTATGCTGCTTATAAACCATTGTGGGCACACCAGTACCACAGCCATTACAGAGAAGTCTTGAGCACTTCATTATGCCACTCTACATGCTCATTTTCCGGAAAGAGTGTGATTGTATGTCGGAGGGGGCCATGCAAGTAATAGAGGATTATGCAGACTACTTATTGACAGAAAATGGCATGTATTTCAGAATGTTTGGTGGTACGAGAGCACCTTCTCTGCTGCCCAAATACGCAACGGATTATGTTATCCACAAGGAGGTAGTTAGACAAGTGTTCCTGGATGGAATAGGCAGTTTTCTGTTCGAGCATAAGAAGACTGCTTATCCTCTCTTTCCTTTCAAACTATGAAGTTACAGGTTTACTAAGGTGAAACAAGCTGACGAATTCGTACAAGAATTGGAAAAGTTCCATTTTGGCGAGATGCCTTTCTGGAGAAATGATACTCACGGGAAAGTAGCTGAGCACTGTAAAGAGCATAAGGTGCATTTGAGTATACCCACCATTTTGATAGGGAAGAATCTGTCTTCCGGAACGCCCCAAACATGACAGCACTGAAGAGAAGATTCAAGAAGAAAATCACTACCATAGGTGGGAAAGGGGATGAACAGGCTAAGGCTGAGGAAGAAGCCAAAAGGAGAAATGAAGAAGCCTAGAGGTTAGCGAAAGAAGCTGCATACAGAAGGAGAAAGAAGAGTTGCTTAGGAAGCAGCTGAGAAAGCAAAGGAAGCAGCCAAAGAAGCAGAAGAAGCAAAGAGAAAGCTCCATGAGGAGCTCCAAAAGCAAAAATCTGAAAGAATAAAGTCGACCCAGCAGTGAGCTTCTGAAACAGCAGCAGGGCAGACCCAGGAGGTGGGAAATCCCGAGGTTTAGACCTCTCAAGTACCTGCTTCCAGCACACCCATGGTCCCCGCACTCAAGCTGGTCCCTTTTGTGCAGGAGAAGGGAAGGGAAATCCCTGATTTCAACACTGTATATTACGATAGGGAAACAAAGAGAATAATAAAGAGGACAGAGAGGAAAGTTGAGGTGGAAGGTCTACCTAGTAAAATGATAACGGATACGGCTGTTATGTTAGGAACAGACCAAGATCCGAGATTTACCCTAAGAGCCGGGTCTGCATTCATCCAAGCTTCAGAGGATAATGTAAGCAAAATCATGATTGACTTGGAGCAATCAAAGAAATCTTCTGCTCAATTGAAAGATACATTGAGGCATGAGAGGGAAGAGAGCAACAGGCTCAAGAGGAAATATGAATACATGCAAAGGGAAATGAAATCTTCAAAAGCTGAGATACAGGCCCTCCAAGTAGAAATGCAAGTCAAGGAAACAGCATAGGAGGCCCTAGATAAAGTGCAGAAGGAATGCTAAGATCTAAAGAGTGAGAAGGAACAGCTACTGGAAAAGGTGGAAGAGCTAGAAGAGCAGCAGAAGATCCTCTTGCAGGCCAATGATCTGCACACCCAAGAACTGAGAAAGGAACATCAGGAGCAGATTTCTTCTTTGACCACTGCTTTGGAAGTGGCAAGAGAATAGCAGGTTAATCTCCAGCCTTTCAAGGACATTTATTGACCCAGAAAACCAAGATGTTGCAGCTGCAGACTACTGTTGAAGAAGAAATATGTAGAGTGCTGCAAATCGATGGTCGATTGGAGGAGATCCTAGAAACTGCATCCTACTTTGTGGATTGATCCCAGGACGTCCTAGAGGTCCTAACTGCAATAATGGCAAGGTTGGAGAACAACGAAGAAACCCCAACGGATCTACCTTCGAAAGACTAGCAGGCCCTCAAACGGGACTATAACCTAGTGTAGTTTGCTATTAACACCACTGAAGACTTCAAGAAAGCAGTAAAAAAGACAAAGGGATTATGCACCGAGTTTTTCAGAAGACTTCTTATTACCTACAACTGGTGCCAAATAGAAGCTGAAGAGAGGCTTGAAGCTTTCCCAAATCACAATGCCTTTGTGGAGCTATTGCAGAAGAGATTCCAGGAGGAAGAAGCTAAGGTACAGGATATCAAAGCCCTGGATGATCTGATCTTGAGAAGCGAAGTAGATCATCCAGCTGTCAGTGTACAACTTCTGGAAGATCAGCTCCGATTGAGTACATCCAGGGTCGAGGCTATCAAGAACCAAGTTGAGAAGTTTGAGATAAACATTTAGTTTTTGGAGCCTTGTGCCTTTGAAGGCATCGCTACTGAAGCTGCAGCATGGAAGAAGTTTCTCGACAGCCAAGTGGGGCCCTCCTCGTGAGGGGTTGGCCACCTTTGTATTTTGTAACATTTTGTAAAAGCATTTAGGGAAAAATAAACAATGGGAAATGAAGAGTCGGGAATCCCAAAGGTTACCTTTGGGCAGCCCAACAGTTACCCCTTTTTTTTGTATAAGGATAGAAATCTTAGAAGGGAAAAGGACTTTTTCCCAGTAAGACTGGTGAAGACATATTGTAAGAAGAACTATTTCCTTTTGCAATAAAAAATTACAGTTTTCCTGTTGGAGAAAGCTTGGTGGAATATTCAAATGTTGTACTATGGATTTGTTGAAGAGGAACTATTTCATTTTCAGCTTTGGGTCCATTAACTGTGAGACCGTTCTAACTCATTGAACCTATGTTCTTGTATGAATGTTTTCCGGTTTATTTTATGAAGATTTCCACTATGAGTAATGAATGTTGTTCATAAACAATTGGCTATCTGGTTGTGAAATATATTTAATTGTTCATGCAATATGGGAAGAAATATCAGCTAACTGTAGTTTCTCTTATGTTGCATGCACGCTTTCCATTACTCATAATTAAATTCAGTTTGCTCCCCGAGGATAGATAGATAGGTAGTTAGTTTCATTTCATGGCTGCATATGTGATTGGGAGCCTTGGGAGCCTAAGACGAGAGGTAAGAACATGCGCATCACGTTGTGACGCTTCCCGCATCCTCATCATCCCTCATTGTTAATTATGCATTTGCATTTCCTACATAAGTCAAAAAATACAAAATATACACAGTGGACCGGGCCGCAACTGGTAAAACCTTGTTTTGTTACTTTGACCTACGGTAGCCGGACCGCAAACCGGACGGATTCCCTATACGAAACAGTCAACAAGCTAGTTGGGAACGTTGATTGGGGAGAATCCCTTACTGTTGTCACCTACGAATTTCCAGGCCTCAACATCGACTTGTATAAAAACAATTTTTATTTTTATTTTTATTTATTTTTGAATTTAATTTATTGCTACACAACTATTGCAGCCGACTTGTAGGGTAAGAATATTATTTTAATAATTTAATATAATTTTAAATTCCTTCACATGTTCCTTGTCAATAATTCTGGTTGCCTTGTGATGCATGTCCATGCTTGTCATATCATCAAGCCATGTCATCCACCTTGGTCATCTTGTCCTTGCCATGTCTTCAATCCATCCAATGCCCATATCATGCCTTGTCATCTAGTGCAAATATTCTTGCCATGCCATCAACCTTCTTTTGTCCATATCATCAACCTTCATTATTCCCTTCTCATTAATGGTTTGTCATCAATGACAACCTTGCTCAACAAACTCCCCCTTTGTCATTGATGGCAACACCTCATCAATTACTCTCCCCCTTTGACATTAATTACAAAGGGTCAAACACTTATCCATCAAAGACTTAACAATGTCCAAAACGTTATATTTGTGAAATAAAGCTGAGATGCTTGCTCCCTCTTTTTATATCATCTCTCCCCCTGTCAAATAGCACTCTTATTCTCACTTCCTTTTGTATTATATCGCCCAATGAAATATTCATTGTGGACTCAATCAATAGTTTTCAAAACAAGATCACATAATTTTAAGGCTTGACAAGTGCTTGGCTAATACGCAGTTCTTAGTCTTGGAAAAAAAAACATAGCCAAAAACTAAGTAATTTTTGCATTGTGAAGAAACGGTCCTTAAACCATCTTCAGATCAGCCTTAAGTCTGCCTCAAACGAATACTTTTCTATTGTACCTTTATCTCTCTCCTTTGTTTCTATTGCTGCAAACTTCACCTTAGGATAGATTTCTCAACTCTGTCCAAGACCAACTCCATGATCTTTGTTTTGAAGAATGCATCCTTTATGTCTTCAATTGTATTCAAGGGTTTTATCTATACAAATGCTTTCAAAAATCTTGGCCAAGATCATATTTTGACCCAACTTCCTTTGGCAGCTTCATCATGTGCTACTTGCATTTTTTTTAAACAAAAAAATAATAATAATTGAAACTTTGTATGCCCTAATGGTTTTGGATGCCTTTACTGGGATAATGATTAAAGTCTACCAATGTAACGCATCTTCAACAATACTGCAGATTGATCTTTGATGTCTCTGTAGGTTACCTTAATTTTGAAGCTTCAATTTTCACAAAATCCACTCTCCTTTTACTATTGAACCACATTAGAGCAAGTATATGGACAACTAGCCATTTCCATACTGTTCATGAATATTGTCTCAAATGTCTGTCCTAGATGTCAAGCCATGATTGCTAGTCCAAATAAGGAGTACACGCAAGGATATATATTATATCTTGGATTGTGTATAGTCTTATTCAATGGAGTATCCAGGGAAAGTTGTTGATTGCAATCCAAATCTGTTTGACAGACATCCTTCTTGTAATTGTTTCTAAGTTCTGGCTTCTTGGATGGAGTACTGGAGTCCATTCTAAATCAAGAATTCAAGAAAGGAGATATATTAAGGTCTTTTGTTGGCTGATCTCTCTTTCAAAGCAAGTTGTGTACACCTCCTTGATCTAGCTCCCCACATGGCCTGTAGTTCAAGACTAGACAAGCTTGAAGACTTAGTCAAAAGATTGCTTCTTTCATGAATTACAGTGTTATACTTGAATATGAATATGATCCTTTGTCTTCTTAACCACCTCATTATTTTTCTATGTGATTTTCTTACTCAGATTTGCGGGCATTTTTAAGGCCTATAAGAATCAACCTTCAACCAATGGAAATTTTTCATCACTTCCAGACATATACTTCTATGTGTTGTATGCATCATGTGACCATTTCTTATGTACTTGGCAAGCATTTTTGATACTGAGCAAAACAAACCATTTGTTGGACTCACGATCGTTGGTCCAATCGAGATATTTTTAGGTGTAGTCCTCAACTTCATCATTCAGTATCTGATATGTATTTGATCTTCTTGTATATAGGAACTTGATAGTGCTTCAATTACTTCAATGGGTTCCATAATGACTTCTCAAGGTCATCAATATGTTCCCCCTATCATCATGCATATCTTTTAGTGAGTCTTGTTTGCACATATTCACATACTGTAGATGTTGTTAGTATGCCTTCATAACAACCAAAATCATGTATCTCTGATGTCAAGGCATGAAGGATGATACTTTATATGATTTTGGATACCTTTCTTATGTCTGTGCAAATCTCCATACTTTGAATGGTAGAAGTATGTCTTTCTTTTACATAAACATACTCAGAAAAAGTGTAATTACTTTGATGTACCAGTGGAAAATTCTATACTTTATGGATACCACAATTATCTAGTAAAGGTAAGCATGTATCAAGAACAATTTTCCAAACACCATCATGTTGCTTCAGTTTGCTTGCTTTATTTTCATACTTCTCCCCCTATCAACTTGCCAAAGTAGCCACGATCCTTGGACATGTCTTTGGAGTAGCCATTTATTTCCTGTGAGTTCATCCTCCAAAATCCATGAACTCAAGGTGCATTAAGGTCTTTGACAGGCATTAAGTTTGGCTGGCCATATGGCAGCCATCTTCCTTCCACAAATTGACTTCATTCATATCTAGAAAAACATTATTTTTCTTCCATAACTGGGAATGTCCTTGGTTGTGACCACTTGTCCTTTGAGCTTCAAGTATGTCTACATTATTCTGCTTCAAAGGTTCATTTTTTCTCCCCTTGCAAGTGTGTATGAAGGACTCTTCATGGATTGTCTCCTTGGGCTTGCACAATTTTGGGCTTTATTACCAAAGCCACTACAGTTGTAGCATCTCATGGTGTGGCACTTTGCAGTAACATGGCCAATATGGTTACAAGTCCAAAATCTAACTGCGTTATTAGGAATTCAAGTACTTCTTCTTCCATGGAATGTACAATCCATAGCCTTGTGACCAAAACCATGACATGAATAGCAATAACCATTGAATCTATATTCACACCTGGATGCTTGGTTCCACATTGATGATGTATCTTTTTTGAACTTTCTTTGAGGAGTGGGACTAACTCCTTGATGTTTTTTCTAATATTTTGATTTCTTCTTTATTTTGTGAAGGTACATGCAAAATAACTTGGCCTTAATCTTTGGAGAATGAGGGGCTTACCTCATACTTGTTAGGTGTCCATGTGTCTGCTATAGAATTTTCTTTTCCCAAGTTGTATCCAATGCCAAATTTATCAAAAGGCGATATTTGGCAATCCAAGATCTCATCCAAGATGGTTGATTTGTTCCTGAACTTCACACATGCATTGGATTTTTCACTTGTCTTTCTAAGGCCAACTACTTCCATCTCAAGATTTTGACATTGCTCCTCTTTCTCATCCAATTTGTCCTTCAATACTTCCTCTATCCTTTTGGCTTCTTCTAGTTAAGTCTTCAGCTCAACATCTGCCTTTCTTGCTTCTTCAAGTTCTTCACCAGAATCTTCTTGTTCTCCTATTTGATTGATCAATTTAGTCTTTAATCTTTCAACTTCATCTTCTTTGTCTTTCATCTCATCCTATAAACTCTACTTCTTGTGATTGAGTTTCTTGAACACATCCATAGACTTCTCATGGTACTTATCAAAGGACCCCAAAATATTTCTTTTAAGTCTCAAATTGTATCTGAGGTCAATATCTACTACAAGGTGTGCTAGGGATCTTTATTTGCTTCTTCAATATCATCTTCAATGTTATCAAAATCGCTACTACTAGAATCAGAAATATTCTTACCTTCACAGGTGTCTGATGCTTGCTCCTCCTTTTCTTCTTTCTTTTATTCTTCAGTAGACTTGACTTCTGATTCAATCTTTGTATCATGGTTTCTTCCTTGATACTCACTTTCCATCTTGAACCAAAAGTACTTGGCTGAAGTGTGTTCTCCTACACTCTCTCTGACAAAGCTTGAGAGTCCATCCATAAGAAAATTCAATGCAATGGTGTTGTCCTTTTTGGCATCGTTCTGTGCAGCTGACTTTGTCTTCTTGTTGGACTGAGCAGATGGATTGACCACAATTTCCCATACACCAAATTTATTCAAGTAAGCTTTCATTTTACTTCTCCATCCAAATTAATCAGTCACATCAAGTACTGGAACTTCATCCTCGTTGGGGGACTCTATCTTTGCATCCATTGTGTGTCCACCAATCTCCTTTAAGCTAGTTAGGCTTGTGTTGAAGTCCCACTCTGATACCAATTGTTAGACACAATGGAACACTAAGAGGGGGGGGGAGTGAATCAGTTGGACAACAATTTTTACCAATTTCACTAATTCAAATATTTAAACAATGGTCATCATATGTATACACTCGATTTTCAACAACATTAATCAATCACATCACAAAAAACACTTCATAAGATAAACTTGTAAACTTTATTATGTCAAATTTGATATTTGTTACATTAAAGGCCACCGCCATGGTGTCAACATCAGCTTCAACTGACTGAGAAGCACCAACTTCTATGCCAAGATCCTGCTTGGTTTTTCTTAGTTCCAACTAATAATGTGTGCAAGTCCCAACTTTCCTTCACATACTGATCACTCCCATGTCATGACTTGCCATGCCAACACTTCCAAGACTTCAAAGGTTCTTCTCATGTTACATCAACCTGTTAATAATAATGTCATCAATCTATCCACATGTTTATGTTGTTCACTCAAATGTTTCTTATTTAACTTTTTCTTTTTTCTCATCAACCTGTCACTGCATCTTTGTCAAGTCAAACCATATCAGTGTCACATCAAATCATATCAATATACTGCTATCAAGTCTTCTCTTGAAAGGTAACAAAAATATGATATACACCCTCTACTTGCTTCACAGATGTTCCCACAATGATCACATTCTTCCTGGATGGTGCAGTCTTCCTCTCACTACCATGCAGTAGTTCACAGACTTCATACAATGGATATTCAACCCAGAAATGTGAACACAGCCTTCTGAAGGGTGATGTGACCTTCACACTGACACTTCTTGCCTTATGCACAAGATTAAGTCCTTAGGATACTCTTGGGTTGATCTTCATACTTCAGAGATCAAACTTTCAATAGCATGATTGAAAACAGATGTGGCTACTTCTATGTCTTCATATGCCTCAACCGAGATCACTCTTTCAAGTGGTGAAGGCTAAGTTAAAACTTTAAGTGCTTACCAACCAAAATTTATTGTAGTTGTCTCTATAAATGATTCCCTACTGTGTCTACCTCGGTACTTTGTACCTGAAAAATCTGAGTTGTTCAAACTTATCTTCTGCTGCAAAAAAAATCAGAGCTAAGTCACCATCGAATTCTTCACCAATATCAGTTGGTGACCTACGAATTTTCTGTTAGATTTTTGGGTACTGAGACAGCAGTAGTCTCCTCAAAATTTGTGACTTTTCAAGAGTGGGATTGTGACAAAAGATTCTAAAAATCATACTATTATAAGACAAAATTTTTGCTGATTTTTAGGGCACTGAGGTAGCCTCAGTTAACCATGAATTTTCTCGATGAAGATGCACTCAAAAATCAGAGAAAAATGTAGACTTAAGAAAAAATATCAGACTACAAAAAAAACTTATGTATGTTGCTCCGTCACTACTCCTCTTCACCCGAAATTTCCTTAGTAAAGTCAAATTTTTCAGAGCTCTACAATTCCAATTTTTAAATGAAATGTCACTGGGTATTTATACTGGTTTTCATGTAATAAATGTTTTAGTCGACTTGTATAAAAACAAAAAAACAAAAATTTATTTATTTTTTAATTTAATTTATTGCTACACAACTATTGCGGGTGACTTGTAGGGTAAGAATATTATTTTAAGCATTTAATATAATTTTAAATGCCTTCACATGTGCCTTGTCAATAATTCTTCCTGCCTTGTGATGCATGTCCATGCTTATCATATCCTGAAGCCATGTCATCCACCTTGGTCAGTTCTCCTTGCCATGTATTCAAGCCATCCAATGCCCATATCATGCCTTGTCATCTAGTGCACATATTCTTGCCATGCCATCAACATTATTTTGTCCATATCATCAACCTTCATTATTCTTTTGTCATTAATGGTTTGTCATCAATGACAACCTTACTCAACACATAGACTACTGGCACCAGGGTTTGGTACATACTTAACAAATTCTACTTGACTTACTTGGTTCCTACTGAACAGCTAGAAAAATCGGTAAGTAGTTTTTTTCATAGTGTACTCTACTCTAAATGGTAAGTGGTCATTGACTCATAAACTTGATGACAACTTGAATCTTAATAGTATTACTAAGATAATAATCCAACATAAAGCTCAAGTTGTTGTATAGGGTATCTAGATAATAAATGTATACGTTGGTCTATTTTTTGTATCCTTTATAAAATCTATGCTAAGTGAAGAATCAATCCTCCTCTTCCCGCTCTCAGTTATTTCTAATCTATTGAATCTAGGGGTCTATTTTGGGGGGTTACGAGAAAAACAG
Organism: Pseudotsuga menziesii; assembly: GCA_001517045.1. Lineage (NCBI taxonomy): Eukaryota > Viridiplantae > Streptophyta > Pinopsida > Pinales > Pinaceae > Pseudotsuga > Pseudotsuga menziesii. The sequence goes on from LPNX010791945.1 coordinate 442,309, forward strand.
TGTTTTTTTTGCAAGTTTGTCAACTTCGAGCAAAGAAAAATTAGATTTGTATTTAGAATTTCATTTTGCAGTTAAAAACAAAAGTTGTAGAGAATTGTGTTAGCTTTCTATCGGTTATTTTTTATATTTTTTTATTGGCATTTGATATGTCATTTTTACAAGTGTTTGATAGTATGTTATTAATTAAAGAAATTATGATAAATATTCATGTTTTTAGACACCGGTTCATTCATTATTCAACTATTGTTCATTAAAAAAAAAATATGTTATGATAATCTAGACAGATTGTACTATTGTCTGTTTATAAGTTTGTATCCAACAACCGCATGCAATAATTATTAGAATTTTTTGAAGTGGACCAATCTGAAAAATTAGCATAAAAATGACAAGTTTATTTTGACACAACATCTTCCCTAATTTCCAATTCAAAACAAAAAAACTAAAAGGACCCTTTTGAAGACAACACATCAATGTTTTCTACCATGATTTTTTCAAATTTTTTCATCATGTCTTTAAGAAGTTATTGAATTTTCATTTCAATGAATTCTATTAAATTTCGAAGCAATCCACACACCTTCTAGTAAATATAATAAATAAAATTAGTGGATCACACCAAATTCAACAAAATTCGCATCTATAGAAAGTACATTGAATTATGCAACTAATGGTATTATTTGTGAAGAGAAATTGTAAGTATTTGATATGATCTGATCTCTCCAAAATTGGAAGAAGAGTCAGAAATGGGATGGAATTTCATTTCTAAAAATTTACAGGTTTTCGACTGAACTAATCTTTCCGCCGAAAGGTAGTTTTAACTGATACCATTAACTTTAAAGTTAGAAAGTTAGAAAGTTAGTTTTTAAATTTAGGCATACCGTTAACTTTAACTTTTGGCCGAACAATTTTTTCGGCCGAAAGTTAGTTCTCGGTTTTGGGCCGAAATGTTACGGAATATGGATTCGAAAAAAACATTCTCACAAAATAGAGATTGAGATTCATGATTTCACCCATAAGTAAATAATAGATCCCCTTCCCGTTTCTCCTCTTCCTTTCTCTATCCAATTCTAAAATGTATAAGTAACTCATTATACATAGGTACAAGCCATAAATGCATAGGGACTCCCAAGCAATACCAACTAAAGCAGCAATACAAGCTAAACATCATTGATAGCTGCAATTAAAAGGTAGTTCTAGATAGTTGCAATGATAGGTTAGTAAGAGGTTTCCTTCTCTGACTAAAAAGGGTAGTTAGTGCTTAGTTTTAGTATAGTATTTTTATTATAGATTTAGCCTTGAGTAAGTATTTGATCCTATATATTCAAATTTCTATCCTACTCTTTATACTCTACTTAAACAAGACCAACTAGAGTTTCAATACCAATGTTCGATAACAATGTTTCCTAAAGAAGTAGCTATGCCTCATAAATAATACTTCAAAATTGAATACACATTATAAAAAAATAATAAATAAAAGGAGCTAAAGGTTTATAAAGAATACTTTCTATCGGTACGAGTAAGGTTCAAGCTTATATAAATCCTAAAGAGTATGAAGTTAAGGTTCTTTTTTATATCTTTATCTAAATACCATGCTGTATAGTTCAAAAAACAAAAGAGTATCTAATTCCTATACTACTTGTTTTTATTAACTTAATAAAGTATTATTAGTAGTTAGTTGAGATAAAGTATTATTTGGATATATTAAGAGTTACAAGAGAGAATTATAATTCCTTCAAGAATTTAAGATATATTTTATATACAATAGGAATAATAAGGAGAGAGTACGAATAATAAGTAAAGAACTACCACTACTCCTTTCTAACTTAGAAACATGTTTAATCACTTATAAAGCTATAAATATTATATTACTTACTATGACTCTTTACTACAAGCTAGAGGAGGATAGCAATAACAACTAGAGCCTCTTTGGCTTGAGGATAAAAGCTCTTCCCTCACTCCGACAGGATAAAACTTCTAACATATTTAAGAGAAAGTAAGGTTCTAGGTATCTATCGGAGTAATAGGGGGTCTACTGGGGGAAAACCATAGGAATTCCTCGCTAACCTACTTCTCAATTGAAGAGAGGAAAAAATTAGGTTGTCTAATGATATATGGGAAGGTGAGCTACCTTTCCCTTTCGAATGCAGGGACAAGAAATTTGCCACAAAAAATGATGCAACAAAAGATATTATTGCATCATTAGAACAACCTCAGAGCATGCAGGGAATTCCCATGCCTAACACAAGCACCCACCATAATATTCAAAGAAACCATGTCGCACATAACCTGATGTCATTGCATTCCATGATACTACATTTGACCACTATATTCCATCAAACATCTGTAGAGAAATCTGTAAATGCCTCCATTGGAATATATATTAATATTCCCACAACACACAAACAAACTCATATAAAATCATGTTTTAATGCATAAAAAATGCAGATGTTTTCCTATTTCAATCCATACCTACTCGCATATGCATGTAGAATGTAATATGTAGGCTACTTTGAATGTATCTGTAGGCTATTTTGAATCTTCAAACATCACAAAGTTTAGTGTTTGATGATCACTTCGTAGATCTACAACTACACTCATATGCTTAGCAGTACTTGGATGCCTTCAAGGTGCTCTCATGTCCATCTGCAATCAGCTATCAACTCAATAATTTGTCACAACCACGTCAGTGAGAAGTCCATAGTATGGTCACTTTGATCACTGTCTAGTTAAGTTGTCTAAACAAATAACTCCCTTTCATGTGTCATTGCAATTTTCTGTCAAATTAATGTGAAGAAGGTCACTTCCTTGCAGTCTTTACTTGTCAACCCCTCAGGATTTCATGTCATGATAGTTCAACTATCTTCAATGCTTTGGTAGCCTTAAAGTGTCTTAAGGGAAAAACCCAAATAAGTCTATGCTTATATTCATGCCAAAATAGCTTCTTAAGAGGCCGGGTTCCCAATATTGTCATTGTTAATGTAAGAAGTCATTAGGCTGTTCAGATTCTGAACTTGATCAGGACTAATATATCTTTTATCAGGCTTGAGTCTGCCTTTGAAAAACCAATATTTGAGAGGATTTTAATGTTGGATCTACACCTTTTCTTCTCACAAAATTTACTACAATTTGTTCCACAACTTAACAAGGGTAACGATGGCATATCATTGTATCATGAATGTATTGATTATGCTGCTGCAGTTGTTTAATGTTTATTCATACACCCTTTCTACACTTCTTTCATATGTAAAAAATTTTCCATGATTTTTTCTCAAGATGTCTTCAAACAATATTCAAATCTGCCACTAAGCTTCTTTGCCCATAATACTTCAAATATGCCATTGGGTATTGTTTCCTCCTTTCACACACCTAGGTTACGTGGCAGAAATATTCAAGCCACTCAGTGTGTCCCTGGGGGCAAGTCTCGAGTCAAGGCTATCACCTTGTTCTTGACTCCTCCGTTTAGGCTCAACTCCTAACAAAGCCAAGGGGGGTAGACCCTATTAAGTTACTAAGGCTAAGTACTTAGTGTGAGGGTGTTATATTGATTAAGTTGTTTAGGAGTTTTGAAATTAACCAGTGGAAACAAAAGATTACAAGATGCAAGATTTAAAGCATATAAGCACAATAATGACACTCAATATATATATAATCGAAAGAAATAAATCACCAGTGCCTTAAATGGAGTCTACAGAGAAAATAATGTGCTTGCATGCGCTTGAAATAATGTTTTGCAAATGTCTCTTGGTAGATTTTAAATTAATGTGGAATGTGAATGAATTAAATTAGGTGAAAAGGGGACTCCAGATATACCCGAGGGGTACTTGGAGTATGTCCAAAAGTGAACTTTCACAGCTACCCGCAAGGTGTATGTGGGCTGTAATGGAGTCTCGAAGACTATTGTTCATAATGAACCCGTCAGGGTGTGACAGAGATCGGTGCCTTGAGGTCACTTTCCAGTTGTTCCCACTCCTTTGGGTATTTTGCCACCGCCTACAGTTTGTTCGAGGCGTTGGATTTTCGCCTAATGGTTTGTCAATTTGAGAGATGAAGACTAATTAATCTAGTCACTCAAGTGATTTTGATGCAGCTTGACTGATCAGACAAACCGCAACCAAGTACAAAGCATACACACTGGAGTCTTCGTTATTTTTAGTAGATTTTAAGATAGGTGTTCTTGTTAAAAAGAAAACCCTCCAGGAACCTCTTTCAATCCAAGTGGATCTCAATCGGGGAATCAAGGAGGGGTTAATTTTATTATGGCTAACGAAACAATTTATGAAAAAGGAATCAAAGATACACGATGTCAGTTTTCTAATTAGTCCTACCACGCATCTCTTTCCCCTAGCGGGTCAATCGAGAAGCCGTGGGGTACGTAGTATGATTACTTTTGAAATTAAAGTATGGAATAATGAAAAATTATATCAAAGTATACAATCTTGCATGTCAGTACTAAACTAGAGCAAAAAAGGGAAAAAAGAAAAAAAGTGAAACGGACGCAGATCCCCCCTAGGGGGATGGGGAGCGGGCTCGAAAGAGCCTACTAAAAAAAAGATTTTATTTTATTATTATTGGTTACAATATCATCAATATTAAATATCAGAAACCTCTTGGTCCTTATACGGGATGAAGCCAAGATCTTACAACTCTGCAAAACTTTTAAATTTTAGTGAAAGGGGAGACCCTTGGGGGATTTGAACGCTCCGGAGGCCACTTTCGAACAGAAGCTTCCTTTCTTTTCCTGTTACACCTGCTAAAAACTAGGAAGCATGTTAGAATAATTTATGCCCAAAATCACTTTAAGAGTACCTTTGGATCAGCCTACCTTAACTCAAAAAAACTAAGTTAAAACTAGCTAAACAGGTGAAAAAAGAACCAAGGAAAGCAATCTTTCCTTGGGATCCTAGCTTGATGTTTGTGCAGCCAATGAAATATGCACTGATTTCTGGATTTAATCTTTTTAAAACAGAAAAGGAAATCTAGAGCATGCAACCTACTGATTTTCTTTAACTTGCCATGCAAAATGGACGATTTCCTTATGCTAGATCTAGAATGCTTAATGATACTTTTCAGAATTGAGATCTAGACTATGAGATTTGAAATAGCATATCTATGTAAATTTTACTTTGATATAACAGATCCAAATGATAACAAATCTTTCGAACTCAGTAACCAGGTAAGAAAATTGATTTTTTTTTAAGGAGAAAGACAGAGAGAAAGAGTGTTGGAAGCCTGGGAATGTTGGGCTTTGGAGTCTGCTTTGGTGGAACACTGAGGGACTATGTCATTTAGAATATCTTGAAGATGAGGAAGATGCAAACCAGCTCAACCTCTTCTACAAGCGAGATCACCTGCAACTTAGAAATCCTTGCACAAACAGATGGTTAAAACATAGGTGTTGCTGGAAGAGATAATTGAAAAGCATGCAATTAAACTTAAAATACATACAACTCCAATGGATCTGAAGCAAGCAGCAGTAAGAGAATAAATCAAACTAGAATAAACTCTTACCCTAACAGGAGTGAGATCTCTCCTTCAAGGCCAACAATTAACCAACAAAAGCAATGATAAATAACACAGATTATAACTCATAAGCATTTGACAATCACCATCCACACATGAAGAGAATTACACCATAGATCTTGCCTCCAAAGATTCTTTATTCCAAAATAATAAACAATAACACAGTACAAGAGCAACAACACCTCAATCCCAGTTCTTACTAGCTTGGAAGAGGCATCCTGAGCTTTATTTATACACAAAACAGGAGATCCGGCCCAGGGGGGGCACAAATCACAAGGAGACAGACCACTGCAGCTGAGGGAGAGTCCATCAATGTTGATCTGAAGCCGAACTGAGCCTACTTGTTAATTGGGGGGCTGATTGAGCTAACACATCAATCCACAGAGCTTCCAAGAGATCCCATACGTGTGGAGGAGAGAGAGAGGGCGCAATTCCCCATAAAGGATGCTAAAGATCAACTCTGGATCTATCCAGATCACCTCCTTCAGTCAAGGATTTGTCAGATCCAGTCAATATGGTCCAGATCTGACTGATTTCAATCAAATTGGCTGAGAATCCACTGATCTAGGATTTTGGATTTGCTCCATTATTCATCAATTTATTAATTAAAATAATCAATAATTGATTTTTTGGGGTTTTCTGACCTGAGTGATGAAAAATCACTCAAAACCTGAAAAAAGTGGGTCCATGGGTTTACATGGTGCTCTTAGCTTGAAAATGAGCACCTACATGACTGAAACTGATTATTTGGCCCACTTTTATTACAAAACCAAATTTTCCAATTAAACTATTAAAAAATACCCTAAGTTTTGGAAAAATTAAATTTTAATAAAAAACACTGAAAAAATTAAAAATTTAAAAAATTTAAAAAACCTAGGGGGACTTAGACATGTTCATATGACTCAACCATGATGCCTATCATGTTTATACATTGACACATAGACTCTAATAACCTCAATAGGCCTAAATGCCAAGCCGACCACCCCAACTTTGGAGGTATGGAGTGAAAAACTCAGAAATTATAAGTCATTTATTCAACAACCAATAATAACCAAGGGAAAAAACACCCTGGGCTGATCAGATTGACAAAATAAGTCTATGAGACTGAGTCTTTTACAGACACTATCATTCTAGAACATTTATTACAACTCCCCCAAGGGGGTATGAACATGTGATATGGTGCAACCAAGTTTCCCAGAAGTAAGACTGAAGGTCTTCTGAAGTCCGAACAAGCTATCCTTGTCCAGTTCACCAGGCTCATTTGATAGAAAACCACTAAGTACAACTTAGGTGGTAACAGTCTAGCTCCAACTGTGGGACGTGTGCTCGATCTGGTCTTTAAGGCAAGGAGAGGATACGAGAACACCAGAATCTATGGTTTATATACCCTATAAAAACATCTGAACTTGAAAAGAAAACCTCAGTAGCACAATATTTATATAAAAACCAAATGAACCATTAAGCTGATTTATTTAAACAAAATAATTGTAATTAACTAATGAAAAAAAAGTTTTATTATAGCTAAGTACAAAACATAAATGCAGAAAGTAAATGCTCTCTTTTAGGAGCTTATTTTCCTACTCTAAGCATGATATAAAAAGGTTAGGTGTAATAAAAAATCCAATGTAACCACCTAAGAATTTTATTAACATAAAAAAAAATTCCTTGTCTTTGGTTACGAGCCAAAGTAAGGATACCTTATTCAAAAAATGCAAACCTGCTTAATGATTCAGAATGGGTAGGATGGATGGGAGAGCATAGGCATGAATAATGTCATAAAAATTCTTCCCCAACTTGTATGTGCTCATGCAGGTTGCTTGTATCCATGACTGGATAGGACTGATATACCAATCAGAACGATGAGGTAGACTGACTACATCATCATATTGATCACCAAGGGTTATCAAATGATAACTCGTTGCATAAGCCCCAAGTAGCTCCAAATCATAAGGAACCTCTATATGTGAAAAATATGGTTGAGACTGATATTCCACTGACTACATCACATCTGGCTTTTCACAACACTTTTTCTCAATGTCTTCATTACTGATACCCTTGTGTGGCTCTGCATGATATGACTCTGAATGATCACATGAAAATTCTGAATGCTCCTCTTCCATACTAAGGTTTTCCTAGGCATCCAGATCAGTGCTCCCCTCTATGGACGTATCGTAGATTGGACTTCCACAAATTTTTGAATAGACACTCCCCTTGCTGGACATACCATGGATGGAATTCTTAATAATATTTTCACAAGTTGGATTATCTATGAAATTCCAATAGTCATCACTCCCATCCATGTCATATGTGATGGATTCCCGATTGTTGATATCAAGTTCCGATATCAAGTTCTCTTTGTCCTCATTATTGATACTGATATATGGATCAGACTGATCATATGGATAAACTGCATGCTCTGTTTCCATATCAAAGTTTCCCAAGGCCAAAAGGTCCATGCTCTCTCCTTTAGATATGCCATAGACAGGAGATTCAACAAAACCATTTGAAAGTTTTTGGTTCATTATTTTCCTCTGTATTCATGTCATAGACTGCATTTTCCATGAATGTCCAGGACTCCTCATCAATATCTTTGTCGGAGATAAGGGATTCTTTGTCACTTGTGTCATGGTCCAAGTTATACTTGTCCTCATTTTCATACTCATCTTCTTCAGAAAAAGGTCATAAGGAAGTAAACCTTCCAGACTGTCATCGTTATATGGAGAACAAGGTCTAGTGTCATCACACACCATACTGATCTTATCATTAGTTTTCTTATAGGCTTTTCTTATGATATCATGAAAAGGATCTTCAATACTATCTTCAATCAAGGAAATTTTTTTAACATACTCAATGGGATCACTTAGGATGTGTTGCTCAATGGGTTCCTCTAGAGGGATTTCTGGAAAAATATATGCATTGCAACACACCTGAGAATACCTCAAATCTTCAATGTTTTCAGCTATGGTGACATGAGGAGAGTCTTGAACAATGTTTTCAATCGTGGGCTCCTCCTGAAACTCTTCAATAGGATCATCCTGAGTGTCCTCATCTACAATGGAAGTCATGGGCTCCTTTATCTCATTTAGGTAGGTGAGGGTCCTTTCTACAACCGTCATCATATCTCCCTCACCATCATGCCACCTCTCAAAAAATATAGCACACAAATCTCCATGGGAGGTAATGCATTTATCAGGAAGACCACAAAGCCATGTCCAAGCCTTATTTTTCAAAGAATGAGCAAAAATTCGCATCACATTATCCCTATGAAGTATGTTGAGTTCTGCCACAAATGCAAAAACAAATATGATGTGACAAATAGTTGAATCACCATTTCCATAAAAAGTTGGAGCCTAGGAATATCTTTCATCCTGGAGATATGGTTCATAGTTAGGAAAACCCGGGATGCCTAAGAAATCAATGGAAGGATATGCATTAGAAATTAGAGCACCATAATCTTCATCATCCATAATGGCCTATCAGTAGCATATATCAACCATGTATTTTGTACTGAAGCGGAGCTATTGAATAATGAGCATTTTAAGGTTTTACTATGTCATATGAGCTCATCTACACACAAAAGTCTCAAAAAATTTATGAGAAAGCAGGGTTTCATCCCTTCAATGGAGTTGCCATGTGAAAAAGAAACATAAGCATTTATAAATCTTTTCACAAAAAATATTTTTTGCTTTTCTTTGAAAAAATAAAAACTAAACAAAAGGTCAGTGGAGTCGCCAGATGAAAATTAAAGATCTACTCTAAGCATTCATCAAACAAAGAAAAAACAAAAAAGGAAGAAAATAAAAGTCGTACTCCGGGAATAAATAGATTTATCCCTGGCAACGGCACCAAAAAGTGTTGCTGCCTTTCACACAGCTGGGTTACGTGGCAGAAATATTCAAGCCACCTAGTGTGTCCCTGGGGGCAAGTCTCGAGTCAAGGCTGTCACCTTGTTCTTCACTCCTCCGTTTAGGCTCAACTCCTAAAGAAGCCAAGGGGGGTAGACCCTATTAAGTTACTAAGGATAACTACTTAGTGTGAGGTTGCTATATTGATTAAGTTGTTTAGGAGTTTTGAAATTAACCAGTGGAAACAAAAGATAACAAGATGCAATATTTAAAGCATATAAGCACAGTAATGACACTCAATATATATATAATCGAAAGAAATAAATCACCAGTGCCTTAAATGGAGTCAACATAGAAAATAATGTGCTTCCATGCACTTGAAATAATGTTTTGCAAATTTCTCTTGGTAGATTTTAAATTAATGTGGAATGTGAATGAATTAAATTAGGCAAAAAGGGGACTCCAGACATACCCGAGGGGTACTTGGAGTATGTCCAAAAGTGAACTTTCACAGCTACCCGCAAGGTGTATGTGCACTGGAACAAAGTATCGGAGACTATTGTTCATAACGCACCCATCAAGGTGTGACAGAGATCAGCGCCTTGAGGTCACTTTCCAGTTGTTCCCACACCTTTGGGTATTTTTCCACCGCTTACAGTTTGTTCGAGGCATTGGATTTTTTCCTGATGGTTTGTCAATTTGGGAGATGAAGACTAATTAATATAGTCACTCAAGTGCTTTTGATGCAGCTTGATTGATTGGATGAACCGCATCCAAGTACAAAGCATACACACTGGAGTCTTCGTTATTTTTAGTAGATTTTAAGATAGGTGTTCTTGTTAAAAAGAAAACCCTCCAGGAACCTATTTCGATCCAAGTGGATCTCAATCGGGGAATCAAGGAGGGGTTAATTTTATTATGGCTAACGAAACAATTTATGAAAAAGGAATCAAAGATACACGATGCCGGTTTTCTAGTTAGTCCTACCACGCATCTCTTTCCCCTTGCAGGTCAATTGGGAAGTCGTGGGGTAAGTAGTATGATTACTTTTGAAATTAAAGTATGGAATAATGCAAAATTATATCAAATTATACAATCCTGCATGTCAGTACTAAACTAGAGCAGAAAAAGGGAAAAAAGCAAAAAAGTGAAACGAACGCAAATCCCCCCTAGGGGGATGGGGAGCGGGTTCGAAAGAGCCTACTCAAAAAAAGATTTTATTTTATTATTATTGGTTACAATATCATCAATATGAAATATTAGAAACCTCTTGGTCCTTATATGGGATGAAACCAAGATCTTACAACTCTGCAAAATTTTTAAATTTTACTGAAAGGGGAGACCCCTGGGGGGATCTGAACACTCCCGAAGCCACTTTTAAACAGAATATTCCTTTATTTTATGTTACACCTGCTAAAAACCATCAATAATTTTAGAATAAAATATGCCCCAAATCACTTTAAGAGTACCTTTGTATCAGCCTACCTTAACTCAAAAAATACTAAGTTAAAACTAGCTAAACAGGTGAAAAAGGAACCAAGGAAAGCAAGATTTCCTTGGGATCCTGGATTAATGTTTGTGCAGCCAATGAAATATGCACTGATTGCTGGATTTATTCTTTTTAAAACAGAAAAGGAAATCTAGAGCATGCAACCTACTGATTTTCTTTAACTTGCCATCCAAAATGGACGATTTCCTTATGCTAGATCTAAAGTGCTTAATGATACTTTTCAGAATTGAAATCTAGACTATGAGATTTGAAATAGAAGATCTATGTAAATTTTACTTTGATGTAACAGATACAAATGATAACAAAGCTTTCGAACTCAGTAACCAGGTAAGAAAATTGATTTTTTTTTAAGGAGAAAGAGAGAGAGAAAGATTGTTGGAAGCCTGGGAATGTTGGGCTTTGCAGTCTTCTTTGGTGGAACACCAAGGGACTATGTCATTCAGAATATCTTGAAGATGAGGAAGATGCAAACTATCTCAACCTCTTCTACAAGCGAGATCACCTGCAACTTAGAAATCCTTGCACAAACAGATGGTTAAAGAGATAATTGAAAAGCATGCAATTAAACTTAAAATACATATAACTTCAATGGATCTGAAACAAGCAGCAGTAAGAGAATAAATCAAACTAGAATAAACTCTTACCCTAACAAGAGGGATCTCTCTCCTTCAAGGCCAACAATTAACCAACAATAGCAATGATAAATAACACAGATTATAACTCATAAGCATTTGACAATCACCATCCACACATGAAGAGAATTACACCATAGGTCTTGCCTCCAATGCTTCTGTATTCCAATATAATAAATAATAACACAGTACAAGAGCAACAACACCTCAATCCCAGTTCTAACTAGCTTGGAAGAGGCAGCTTGAGCTTTATTTATACACAAAACAAGAGATCCAACCCAGGGGGGCACAAATCCCAAGGAGACAAACCACTGCAGCTGAGGGAGAGTCCATCAATGTTGATCTGAAGTCGAACTGAGCCAACTTGTTAATCAGGGGGTTGATTGAGCTGACACATCAATCCACGGAGCTTCCAGGAGATCCCACACGTGTGGAGGAGAGAGAGAGGGCACAATTCCCCATAAAGAATGTTGAAGATCAACTCTGGATCTATCTAGATCACCTCCTTCAGTCAAGGATTTGTCAAATCCAGTCAATATGGTCCAGATCTGACTGATTTCAATCAAATCGGCTAAGAATCCACTGATCTAGGATTTTGGATTTGCTCCATTATTCATCAATTTATTAATTAAAATAATCAATAATTGATTTTTTGGGGTTTTCTGACCTAAGTGATGAAAAATCACTCAAAACCTGAAAAAAGTGGGTCCATGGGTTTACATGGTGCTCTTAGCTTGAAAATGAGCACCTACATGACTGAAACTGATTATTTGGCCCACTTTTATTACAAAACCAATTTTTCCAATTAAACTATTAAAAAATACCCTAAGTTTTGGAAAAATTAAATTTTAATAAAAAACACTGGAAAATTTGAAAAAACCTAGGGGGACTTAGACATGTTCATATGACTCGACCATGATGCCTAGCATGTTTATACATTGACACATAGACTCTAATAACCTCAATAGGCCTAAATGCCAAGCCGACCACCCCAACTTTGGAGGTAGGGAGTGAAAAACTCAGAAATTATAAGTCATTTATTCAACAACCAATAATAACCAAGGGAAAAAACACCTTGGGCTGATCGAATTGACAAATAAAGTCTATGAGACCGAGTCTTTTACAGACACTATCATGCTAGAACATTTATTACAACTCTCCCAAGGGGGTATGAACATGTGATATGGTACAACAAAGTTTCCCAGAAGCAAGACTGAAGGTCTTCTGAAGTCCGAACAAGCTATCCTTGTCTGGTTCACCAGGCTCTCTTGATAAAAAACCACTAAGTGCAACTTAGGTGGTAACAGGTATAGTATGTGTCTACACAACAATATGCAGTACCGTTAACTTGTCTAATAGATGGTCCCTTATCAATTAGTCTTCAAGCTTCTTGATATGTTCATCCAGACATGCTCTCAAGTCTTCATGTGATTGTCAGGATTTGTCTTCATACAATGATAAAAATATCGATAACCAACTCTGTATAAGTCATATAATCAACAACAATTGTTTTTGAGGTCATTCTTGCTAATTATATCAAAAGCTAGAAGAATTCACTTTAAGAATGTTATAGTTATCATAAGGGTAAACATGCATCAAGGACACCCCTTCAACCATCATCATATCACATGAGATTAATTTTTCACCCCCTATCACCATGCGAGCTGTGATCATGGTTAAGTGTATCTTGAAACACCTTCAACACTAATTGTGCACCTATAACCCAACATATTGTAAACATTGTGATGGTGTATTGTAAATACCGTGTGGGAATATTGTAAACACTGTGTAGGAATATTATAAACAATGTGATATTTGAAGATGATATCATGCTTATTATATTGTTTCAAGGGGGTACTCACAACACACCTGCAGCTTCGGGTCAGGTAAACATGATTGTGATATTAACACTAATTTTGTTCTTCATTAATCATGTTTATTAGGCATGGTTAAATTTTTACTTTTCAATATGAAATTGTGTTGCTTCTTGTATTGTGGCAGGCTGACCGTGGGAAATGCCCAATGGTGTCCCATTAGGTAAATGTTAGCCTAATGATACCTAAACATGACTAAAGTAAAAAAAAAATTATTAAATGCATGTTATTTTTTTCACGTGAATTTTTGTAATGATAAAAATAAATTAACTAGTTTTATTGATTGACGTTTGTAGAGCACACCACATCATGATGATGAGGTGGCCACTAAGGAAGATAGATTTTACTCAACTGACCCAATGGGAACTGTGAATAAGGCTTTGAAAAATTCCAATCAAGAACTTCTTGCACTGATAAAGATCATAACCATGACTGAAGAAATCAAAGAAAGAATTTATGAATTGAGCCAAACAATAGTACAGTATGGGGTAAGTGGCATCTCTAAAATATTATATGAACTATTCGCCAAGATATTCATTTATGTTATTTTAGTTCTATATTTTTTATATGATCTAATCAATTAAAGTTTTCTTTTTTTGTAGGAACTTTTGGAGACAACACCTGTGCATCAAGTACAGTATGTATATGTCGATATTGGTAGTAGCGATGGTTCAACACAGCGTCAATCTACCGTACCAATGAGGATATTTGAATATCCTAACCAGAAACTCCCTTTAGATGCTATGACCTCACCGAATGTTGGAGATCAGAAGGGCCCTTCACCCAATACTACTTCATAGGAAGTTAGAGAGGAGAGTAGCATCGAATGTGAAAGTTGCTATCTTAGAGCGGTATGTGTGGTTAGAAAGTGATCATTTCCCATTACATTCTTGGAGGAAAAGGACTGTGTTCCAATCAAGATACCAAAGATTATAGGTATTATTTAATTAATTCAGTTTGTTTTTCATGTAATTCAAAGCCACGTACCTGAAATTATTTTTAATTAATGATCATATTGTTTTTGCGGGAAATAATGTTTTTTTATAAGAACCTGCATGAGAAGGCTTTGGATATTTTTGGGCACACCATTCCTACACGTTGGAATGCCCAAAATGACAAATTGAAAGATGATTTGATGAACCACATGGTTAACTTGTTTGGTGATACCTTCAACAAAAAAGGTGCCACCGCACTAGTTGGCTTAAATTTGAAATATGCTAGGCCAGATTATAGGGACAATTTGCAAATTAACACTAAGTATGAGCGTTCTCTGATGGTTCCAGAGAACAAGTGGAAGGCGCTCATGGATGATGCAAAGGAGAAGGCAATGAGAAAACATGGAAAGTCTTGGCCAATCGGTTCAAGAAGGTATGTCACATATCATATTTTTAATGAAAAATGTTCAATATTTTTTTTTTACTTTTAAATATATTTAAGTTGTGATATCTAACATATTTGAAACCTTTCATAGGCTCCCCAACACCTCTAAAGCGAAAAATTCAAGGGTAGAAAAACATGGGCAGCACAAATTGGGCCAGGGTGGATATCAAAAACTAAGAGCACGAATTGTAAGAAACAAATTATCATTATTTGTAGCCAAATTTTTTGTAACTGTATTGAACAAATAATTTTTATGGTGTTATGCATTGCAGGGAAATTCTTTTCAAGAAGCAGCCACTAAAGAATACTTGAGGCTCAGCTTCAAGTATGGTTTTCAACATGTGTTGGAACGTCGAAAAAGCTTAGGGAAAACCCCAATTTCCCCATTGATGCACACAACGGTAAATAAAAGCATCTATGCATGTTCAATTTGCTCACATTACTTTGGACTTGAATTTTGTGTTATATCAAATTTGTATATGTGAAAAATAAATTTCGTTTTTGGTTTTCAGGGTGAGAGAAACAAAAGCATTGATTGTAGTGGTACCGAACAGGTACCACATGATGGTGGGGAGATGCCTCATATTGGTGGCGAGCAACCTAGCCATGATTCAAGTATGTATGATATAAAATAGAAGTATTTATTATGATTTCAAATATATGATTGATGGCGTGTAGTAATACATTTTCTTCTGTGAATTGTAGAGCATGTACCTACTCATGCTCAAATGGAAGAGGAACAAATGGTAGAACCAATGAACACTCTAACTATCTCAGCTAGTCAACCAACAGGTAAATATCATTGTAATGATCTTGAAAATAATGATTCCCCTCTCCAACGAGCTCCAAGCCCTACTATTTAATGTACCATAACTATGGTACAGGAGAGCATGCCCACACAATCAATAGAAAGAGAGGGCACAACAATTTCAACGTTAAATGACAACGAATTAGATGTCCCCATCTTGGACTTTATGAAAAAAAAAACACAAAAAATGTAGTTGTATACATTTAAGATTTGTATTTGTATTAGTCGGTGCATAGCTTATTTTTGATAATGTGTGGCATCTTCCGAGGACTATGGTTATCATCAAGGGGTTGGATACCCCTTCCTGAGTTAACCTGAGGAAGATAAGATGACCACATGAGCTTCCTTATCCAGTGATGATGATTATGAGCTTCTGCTCTTGGCATGAGACACATGAGACCTATGGCCACATACAATTGAGAATTTTGGGAAACCTACCCTCACGTTGACTTGATGTGCATGAGACTAGTATGATGGCATATTACATTGTTATGTTATGTTGACTTGCATGTTTACTTGTATGTGATGTTTAGCCTTGTGGTGACTCGTGATTGACCCTTTCATGGTAATGTTGAGCTATGGGTGCTTGGATAATGTTCAGTGGCCATTTATCTATTACCCTATGGGCATGTTTAACTAGTTGTCGGCATTTTATCTTAGTCTTGCATGCATAATGCAATACTTGCGGGAATTATGTACATTAAGTGAGGGATTTAAATGTATTCAAAATCTTGCACTAACTCAGAGTTATACCTAGAGGCAGGGTTGATAGGGTAGCAATATGGCTAGAAAAAGAAAAGCAAATAAAGTGAAGCAACATTGTGATGTTGTCAATGATGCATGCTTACCTTTTATGAATTTGCTAGATGACTGTTGAAACATTCATTATGTGGGAATGCCCTTACATGTCACGGGCATATAGTCTTCATGTGTGGGTGCTTGCATACTTATGTGGGCATTCATTACTTGTCACAAGAATTTAAATGATCTGTTGACATTTCAACACCTCCTGTGGGCATATTTCCACCTCTATTTCATGCATTTTGGGGTTCAGTGGGCATTTATCTATTACCCTATGGGCATTTTTAATTCTTTGCGGGCATTTTATCTTAGTATTGCATGCATAATGAAATACTTGCGAGCATTGTCCATTAAGTGCGAGCTTTAAATGTCTTCAAAATATTTCACTAACTCGGAGTTGTACCTAGAAGCAGGGTTGATAGGAAGTAGGTGAAGTATTTTTTGTATAAAACCATCCATCCTAATCAATCTGTGGAGGGACTATATGAGAAAACCCTGAATGTAACTATCAATAAAAACCTGACTGCAATTTATGGAGGGTGGATAGGAGCAACTCTCATACATGCAAAGCATTATATATTCTGCTAGAAAATGAGTTAATGGATTAAATGAAAGAAGTTGACTTACCGAGGACATATCTACGGGAAAAAATATACTTATTCTGGATCTACTACTAGTTTTTAACCATGTAGTCCTGAAGCTTCGTTAGCCTATATTTTTCCTGATGCCTTAGTGACCTTCACATTTTCTTATGGGTCTCGATCTCAATCTACCAATGTCCCTCTGCATAGATTTTGGAGATGAAGGGGGTGGACAACATTGAGGATAGAAAAACCCCCAAAGCTGGGATACCATTAAAATTGAGCTGAAGCCCGATGCCCACCCAATAAAAAGCGTAATGTAGGAAGAACTCATACTATAAAAATCGATCCATAAAAGATATTGATCTATGTCTGGTGTAGCTTAAGGGTTTCTCCATGCTCACAAGTTATCTTTCTAGTTGTGTTAAGGAAGGGGTTTGCTGAACGAACAAGAGTTTCCTCCTTTGCAACCTTGGAACCTCCTTTGTGACCTCGGGCCTAGTTCGTGGGTGAGGTAACTGAAAAAACTCCTCTGCAACCTTGGAAACTCCTCTGCGACCTCGGTCCTAGTTTGTGGGTGAGGTAAGTGAAAGATGTAAAATTTTGTTGTCACGACAAGGAGAATGTAAGATGGATAGTTTTGATTGTTTGTTGTTTTTTTAATGTTTATTAATTATCGTTGCCATCGTAGTCGATGGGATTATCATGATCATTGTATTTATGGCCATCATCGTCATCATAGAGAACATCATCATCAATTGACCCTTTCTTGAAAATGATTTGTCATATGAGTGTAATATGGTTACCATTTCAAAGTTTGACACATGGAAGATGCTTAATAAATACCATCTCGTGGTTCTTATTTCCTATGTCATTGTCAAAGGCCATACTACAACATGAAAAAACAAAATAGTGGGTGAAGGTATGAAGGTATTGTGAAGTAGGGTGGTTTATTTTTGTTTTTGGGAGCTATGAGTATGGGAGGGATTTCTTTTTCATGCATGGGGATACATCCACTATCAAGAATATTTTCAGCACATTTTAAAGGGAGCACAATATGAGTGATGATGTTTTATCTAAGGAATCACTTTCTCTTGAGATGGGAAAACTGTCCTATATTGAGATGTTGGATGGAGAGTTTATTGGGAACGATACCATCCTGTTCTTTTAAGCTATGTTATTCAACATAATTGTTGTGGCTTACTCATCTTTCTTAGAAAATATTCAAGTCTTTTTGAGCCTTTGACTATGCTCTACGGACTGCTCCTTTTGATGCACTGTTTTCATGGCATATACATGCCTTACTTCGGGGGGATTTTCACTTTACCCCCTAGGTGCTTCCTTGGATAAGCCTTCAGGGCTCATTATGTGCTTATTTTGACTGCGTGGAATGTCTTTTTGGTGTTGGATTGAGGATTGCTTTTGTACACCCTTTGATGATGGGCTGTAGGATACGTTTTTGACATAGACTCGGTACTTTGTATTGAAAGAAATATATGATATAAGATGTTCGGCGAAATTATTAAAACCAATTGAAACTGTAATTTTGGAGTTATAGAAAGTGTTTGTTTTTCTTACCAATTGGGCCATACTACAACATGAAAAAACAAAATAGTGGGTGAAGGTATGAAGGTATTGTGAACTAGGGTGGTTTATTTTTGTTTTTTGGAGCTATCAGTATGGGATGGATTTCTTTTTCGTTCCTAGGGATACATCCACTATCAATAAGACTTTCAACACATTTAAAGGAAGAAAAATATGAGTGTTGATGTTTTATCCAAGGAATCACTTTCTCTTGAGATGGGAAAACTCTCCTATATTGAGATGTTGGATGGAGAGTCTGTTGGGAGTGATACCATCATGTTCTTTTAAGTTTGTTATTCAACATAACTGTTTTGGATTACTCATATTTCTTGGAAAATATTCAAGTTTTTTTTAGCCTTTGACTATGATCTACTGATTTCTCCTTTGGATGAGTTGGTTTCACTTTACCCCCTAGGTTCTTCCTTAGATAAGCCTTCAAGGCTCATTATGTGCCTCTTTTGACTGTGTGGAATGTCTTTCTAGTGCTGGATTGAGGCTTTCTTTTGTACACCCTTTGATGATGGGCTATAGGATACATTTTTGACACAGACTAGGTACTTTGTATTAACAAAACTATAAGATATAAGATATTTTTAAAATTATTAAAGCCAATTGAAAATGTAATTTTGAAGTTATAGAAAGTGTTTGTTGTTTTTACCAGTTGGGCTTCCATGATAAATTTTTGTTCTCTGTATCTTGTTGATTCAGTTTGTTATTTATTATTTTAAAACTGGATAAAATTGTGAAAAAACGTAACAATATTGATTCACCCCCCCCCCCTTTCAGTATCGTCCAATATTGTAGCATTTAAATTATTTTGGTTATTAATGTTTTTTTTTCATTACTTTAATGATTATTAATGCAACTCTCTATTTTATAGTATTGTGTTGATTAAAACAATTAATATACCTATATTTGTATTTTTTACAATTTATATGCGAAATGTTTGTTCAATTTTGTTGCATAGCTTATTTTTTAATATGTGTGACATCTTCTAAGGAATATGGTTATCCTCAAAGGGTTGGTCACCCATTTCTGAGTTAACCTGAGGAAGATGAGATGACCACATGATCTTCCTTATCCAGTGATGATGATTGTGAGCTTCCAGTCTTTGCATGAGACACATGAGACGTATGACCACATACAGTTGAGAAGGCGGGGTAACCTACCCTCACGTTGAATTGATGTCCAAGCTGTCTTGTCATTTTTGCCATGTCATCATCATTTGTCATCAACAGTCATCTAGTAAATTCATAAAAGGTAAGCATGCATCAATGACAACATCACAATGTTGCTTCACTTTATTTTCTTTTCTTTATCTAACCATATTGCTCCCCCTGAAACCTTGTTGGTCTGTTCATATCAAGATATTTAATTTGTATCACAGATATCTTCAGAATCGATGAAAAGTAATATCTCACAAATGTAGATTTATGCAAACATATTGTACCTAATTTATTCCTTCATTTTACTTCATCTATTGCTATGGCTTCCTGCGGGCATTTTCAACCTTTTGTGCATTTCTACGGGCATTTGTCTGGACATGCGTGCATATGTTTGACTCCTATGGGAATTTTATAAGGTAGTGTGGGAATTTTATCAATTCAACAGGCATTTACAAACTGGTTGCAGGGCATTTCTCAACAAGATGCAGACATTTTCCCAAATCAATTGCTTATCCAAATTGGAGAATTGATGTAAGTGTATTCTGAAACTTAAATGTGGGCATATTTAACTAGCTGCGGGAATTTTTACTCTATTTCCTTGTGGGAATTTTTTATTTCTCTATTTCCCTATGGGAATTTTTGACTAGATGGGGCCATTTTTACTCTCAAGTGCGGGCATATTTGATGCTTGAGGATATTATTAAGGCATGGAGGGCATTTGTCAACTCTAATTGCGGGCATATTGCGGACCTTGCATGCATTTTAATGACATCTCCTTCACTCATGCGAGCATTTTTCTTCTTCCTGCATGCATTTTTTCTGAATCTTTCCCGCAAGTATTGCATTATGCATGCAAGACTAAGATAAAATGCTCACAGCTAGTTAAACATGCCCACAGGGCAATTTTGAACATTTTGTGCATTTCTGCGAGCATTCTTTACATCAGCTGGGAGGATGAGCCAAAAAATGTTTTAAATACATGTTATGTACTTTGCAAGACATTTCCACATTACTTTCTTTATGCATTCTTGCACCCTTACGTTCACCTTAAGAGTCCTCCTTAGGTTCCATCCACCATATCGCTACCTTATATGACATTTTTTGAAGTACTTTGATGTCGTTTTTTTTTTTGTTGTACTGTTGTGCCACTACTGTTTTTTATTTGTAAGGGTTGGATGATCTAATTTACGTTAGTTTCCAGGTCTGGGTTCTCTCCTTTGACAAGCATGTTGGTTTATTTGAGTCTCATGCAAGTAACCTAATGCTAAGAGGTTGAAGACCGTTTAGAAGTATTTTTTCTGAGGATAAGGGAGCTCTGCCCTAACATATTATGTTGAGTTATCGTATGTTGAGTTTATAATTGGTTCGTATCTGATCTATCATGCTACTATTATGTATTATTGTCTTTCATTAACAACTTATATCTGATATAGATCGCTACTCTTATTGTTGTTATTGTTTTAAGTACTTTAATGGTTATTGTAACTCATTATTTATGGGACATGCTAGACATGAAGGATATTAAGGTATGGTTTTTCTATGCTGGACATGCTTGTCTCATTGTTTCAGCTTTGAGTTTGAGAATTTGAGAAAAATAATTATAAATACAAATGAGTTGAATCTACCTGAGAGTTTGCAGCTTTTATCCAAATGAGTTGAATCTACCTGAGAGTTTGCAGATTTTCTCCAAATGAGTTGAAATGTGCATTAGACATTTTTTTGAATCTTGTGTCTTTAGAGTGGCGCCTTGTGTAGTCCAGTGAATTGAAAGACAGAGAAGGCCCTGCTCCTGGTAGAGGACTAGGATGGGGTGCCACTGAGGTAATTAATTTTGAATTTTCTCCTATTGAATGACTTTGAGCCTGAACTTTTGGTGAATTT
Source organism: Pseudotsuga menziesii (assembly GCA_001517045.1). Lineage (NCBI taxonomy): Eukaryota > Viridiplantae > Streptophyta > Pinopsida > Pinales > Pinaceae > Pseudotsuga > Pseudotsuga menziesii. The sequence continues at coordinate 463,888 of LPNX010791945.1, forward strand.
TCAAATATGGAGTGTGACATTTGTTGTTCATTGTTTTTCACTAAGTTTCCTTCCTCTACTATTCAGGTATTTCTAAAAAGAGTCAAAGTATTAAGGCTATGAATACTTCCTTTGATTGCCTCAAAAGGTCATTGGTCGCGACTAATTACTCAACTTCTGGAATGCCAAGTCTATGGTGAGTATCAACAACTGATTCATAAAGTTTTCATTTTCATCCTTTATATTGTTGTCATGGGTTTGGCTTCAACAAGGGTAGTCCCACTTCCAATCTCCTTGAACTCTTCAATAGTTTTAGCTCTTCGTAAATCATAACCTCCCAAAAAAAATTTCTTATTTTTGACAGGTCTTTTGACTACACGAGACACAAAGAAGTTTATATGTTTTGTCCTCTCTAATTCACTGCCTAGAACTGTCAGTTTATCTTCTTGGTTTATCTGTACATGAATGTCCTTATTGCAGTGAGATTGGATCCTTGACTAACTAGGATATAGTGTATAAGAAATTCCCTCATACCGATTGAAAAAAAATAACTCTACATCATTTAATATGTGTGCATCATTTTTGTTATCATAGCTCTACAACACAAGTTGTGTTAGTAGGTTTTCATATCCAATACCACTATCTTACTTTGGGGTAAACATTTCACATTGGTGGTATGTGGAGATATAGGTTGTCGAGTAGGTATAAGCACAGTCTAGTGCTTCATCCTTAACAATCTAGGTCTATTTTGATTCTCATAGTGTCACCCTATAATGTAGATTCCAAAGGAAGTGAACATATTGTGGAGTCATGGAGGATTTGCTACTTTTGGACTTTTTTTGTTTTTCAACATTTATTGGTTGACTTTTGGCAAATTTGGCACCTCTTAGTGTGATTCAATTATGGTGTTTCCTCTTTCTTTTTTGCTCCTCAAGGATACAAGGGAATTGTATTGTCTTGATTAGTTTTCTTCCCTACTCAAAGACTGGACACCATGCACAAGACTACTAGTCACTAGATTTTAGAATGAAAGTTAGCAAAAGGATTCTATGTAATTTCTTCACGTGTAGAATCAATATTTTTCTATAACCTTTAAACCGATAAAGTTCGCCATTGGAATTTTGTTTGGTTTTTGGAACAATGTTTGTAGAAACTACATAATAAATAACAATGCTCCACCTTAATCTCATAAAAATGGCTTCTCTCTTCATAGAAAAATCTATGATTTCATAGCAAGAATGATCAATTTTTGTCTTGTAGTTAGAGGTGTAGCCTGCTAAGAAAATAGTGCACACTTTCTATAGTTATTTTAGAGAGAAAAGGTCAAGAAGAAAGTGAAAATATGGATCACCAAGCCTTTGGCATTGGCAACGGTGTTTCAAACATGCACAATGGTGCTTGATGCCACACAATGATATTAATTTTCAAGTTGGGTACCCCTCCAATGCCATTAAAGAAGGTCCTAAGAAAGTTCTTGTGAGTTGAGTATTGGATCCAAAGATCTACATAGGATACGTTGGATTTTTTGTTGCACTCAAAGGATTGGAGGGGTTTGGTAATCCTAAATCCCTATAGATAGGTTTGGGTTTATATGCCAAGTGAGTGATCTATTCCATGGATGACAAAGAACCTTGTAAAGTTTTACGAAGGAATTGCATGTCTCTTTGGGAGATTTGTAGTGAAAAAGTTATTGGCAAGGCCTTACTCTATGAAATTTCATCACAACTCCAACTATTGTTAAGATAAAATAAAACTTAATTTCCAAAATAATTTGGAATCCCTAGGAGGCCATTAGGATTTATTCCTTGGAAATCCCCCATTATGATCTGGAATTTCCTTTAAATTAGTAAATATGGTGGACTCCTTAATTCAATCCTTAATTAGAGTTAGAAGCCAAGTTTTTGTTGACAAGCCCTGACAAGTTTATTCTTGACAATGTGTGCACTATGCTTCCTAATAACCTATCCAACAAATTGGGTCTTTGTATCTACACATAGTGCTGACAATGTGAATGGAATAAACTCAAACCTTTCACTAACTATATGCATATCGATAGATACAAGTGGGAATGTACAAAGCCAACTCTTGATGATCACTTAAGTTGGTTGTGAATGCTCATATCTATGTAACAAACTTGGGTTCTCATATTAAGCAATGTGTTGAATTCAAGTTGGAGCCTCAGAGAGTAACTATTGTAATTCATAACTATGGGGGTTTGCATCCAAATAGGAGACCCACTCACTTAGGTGCACACAATATTAAATGTCCCCATTGTGGGAATTTTGAAACTCTAAAGAACTTATTTTGGTTATATCCTCTTACCAAACCTATCATGGGGGGTGGGTCAAGTCTATGTGTGGTTAGCTTCTTCCTAGAAAACTACTCTCCTATCTTCCATGGGTGTATATTTCCAATTTGTGTTAAATCTTGTTTGCGTTAAAAATATCTACTTGTATATTAAAAGAAATATTTTTATTTATTAACGATCCTCATCAATACTTCTCATGATTTAAGACCTCTCTAATATTTGCAATCTTATAATGTATTCTTGTTCAAGTACAAAATATATAGGTGAATATGGTACATTTACAATAGTTAATAAATTTAGGGTGGGACCCCCTGTAATATATTCAAGGAACGACATGTTGCCTCTCGAACTAAATTGACCAAATATAGTGTTGAGGGAAGGCCACAACATAAATTTGGATCTCTTTCAAGAGAGGTGAAAGGTTGAACAAAGAAACTCCCCTTCCATGTCTATAAAAATGACAAATTCCCTACCATGGATTTGACAATTTTAGATACTACAAAGGCCCTTGAACGCAATAATGATGGTTGAGAGCCTCATTCATAGGTGTGAAAGGAAACTGAATTGGCCTCCTCCATTGCAACATAATGACAAATCACTGACCAAATTCTACTATTTCAAAGACTACAAACCCCCTTGGACTTTATTTATATTGTTGTTATGAGTTTGGCTTCAACAAGGGAAGTCCCGCTATCAATCTCCTTGAACTCTTCAGTAGTTTTAGCTCTTTGTAAATCATAAGCTACCAAAATTTTCTTCTTATTTTCAATAGGTCTTTTCACTGTGTGAGAAACTGAGAAGTTTAGATGTTTTGTCCTCTCTAATTCACTGCCTAAAATTGTCATTTTATCTTCTTGGTTTATCTGTACATGAATGTCCTTATCTAAAGATCTAAGAGGTGCTCTTTTACATGTTATCTTCCATACTCATGCAACATTCATATCTCTTATGTGCTTCATAGGATATGGCCTTTATACTAATTTTTTTTTAAACTTAAATAATTAAAAATGAAATCTATGCATACTACAGAAATCTGTGTGGTAACAAAGTTGATCATTGTACTGGAAGAGAAAGGGGAAATGTAGCTGAATAGGATATTTATGGGTTTAAAATTTAGGATAAAATTTAGAGAGGAAAATGTAGGATTTTTACAGCAGCAAAACAAAGATTCTCAAAAGCAAGGTGATGAGAAAAACTTGAATAAGAGTTGTCACGACAGTCTAAAATTCAAGTTTAGTAGGCACTTTTCTAATATGGCATTGCATGGCCTATTCATCCTGGCACTCATTCTTGTAGGCTTGGAAGGTGAAGTTTAATGTTGGTTTTTTACCTGGAAAAGGGCCATGCAAAAAGTGACTGTTATAACAAAATTGTATATAGGTTGACCAGTTTACATGTTCCTCTCATCTAAAGAAGCCTTCCATTAGCTTGTACATCCAGAATTTGACTATATTCTGGACTATATATAAACATTGATTTCTAGAATTACAAGTAAATTCCTACTGCTAGTTATAAACATTGATTTCTAGAATCACAAATAAATTCCTACTTGGGCATTTCTTGGTTTCAACATACTATCGTGCCTATAGCAACGCATTGTCGTCGCTATTGCAATTAATGTACATCATTATAGCGACACATCAACGTTATTATAGCCACGAATCAATGCTTGGTCGCTTCTAAGTTGCGACAAATGCTAATCGCTATAGCGACAGGTTGTCATCTTTATAACGACGATAGACCCTCGTTATAGCAACAAACAATGACTTGGAATTTCTTGGTTTCAACATACTATCGTGCCTATAGCGACGCATTGTCATCGCTATTGTGACTAATGTTCGTCACTATAGAGACACATGAACCTCGCTAGATTGACAATTATTTATTTTTGAAGCAAATGCCACAATCACCACGTGTCATCGATGTGCTTTCGTTATACCGATGGAATATTCGAAGTGTGGCCAATGCGCCGATAATTTTGCGATGAAAATTTGGGTTTCTAATCGTTGATATAGCGACGGAAATGTGTTGTTATAGCAATGATTTTCCATGGGAAAAAATTCCACATGTGCTAGTGGGTGTGCTTGTACCTAATGCTCTATAGGTGGAATAAAAACTCCATGCCCATTGCTTAAAGGAACCAAGGATGTTGCTACCAATTTCAAAAACCATTTATGGCATAACAAAAATGACATGGTTGGAAGGAAGCCCAAAACAAGGAACACATGTATAAAACACAATTTGATGCATCTGGACCCAGAAACGTACCTGCGTCCAAGAAGGAACAAAAATAATTTAAAGCAAGAACCCACCTCCAGAAACAAACCAACACGAATAGAAAACACAATATTGTGACCAACAAACATGAAGAAGCATCAAAACCTAGAAAATCACGAGCCATTAACAAAGTAAAGCAATAATCCCATGAGGGAAAAAAAATTCACCTCAAATCCAATTTCTCCCAAAGTAGATGCAATGATGTTTGCATCAAATCCATCACAAGAGAAAATCAAATAGCCCAGACGTCGACCCACTACAAGCAATCAACACTTGAAAACCTTCAACCTCTCCAGGAACACCCTAAATCCAATGAAAAGGCCAACCAAATAGCACAAGAGAACAACAAAATAAGACCCAAATTGCCACAATATCGTTGCTTTGGAAACAAATACCCCAAGACCATGGGGAGACATAAGAAATGGAGAACAAGACCAACCACCGCAACCACATAAAAATAAAACGCTCACCGCATTGATAGTGGCATCCCAAAATCATGAAAACCTCTAACCTCACCAAAAACACCCTAAATGCAATGAAAAGACCAACCAAATAGCAGAGGAGACCAACATAACAAGACTCAAAACGCCACAATATCGTCGCTCTGAAAATAAATACACCAAGTCCACTAAAAAAATAGAGTAAATGGAAAACATAACCAACCACCGCACCTACATAAAATGACAAGCACTCATCGCATTAACAATGGCCTCCGAGAATCGGTACCCTAGAAAACCTCCTAACATTGCATGACAAGCACAATCCATCACAGACATAATAAAAACAGGCATCAAAACCCGACGTGGCTAAAATAAAACCAAGACATAATAATAATAACTAGCATTCAGCATGCCGCCACACCCCAGGCTCCAAAGGCCGAGGGAAAATGTCAACGAGGATGGAGCCAATTGCATTATAAGAAAAAATAATTTTAAAAGAAATTAATCTGCAAAATATAAATTACCACCAATAACCTTTTAGCAAAATTTCTATTTATAAATATAAAAATAATAAATAATTTCAAAAACTTTTATAAACCCAAAGTCCATTGTAGTGTAAATAATAAAAAACGGTGATGGCTATATGTCCCTTGTTGCGCGAGGACATAACAACACGACATAAGTCATTTTAGAAATAAAAGCAATGAGGAGATTATTTTTTATGGATTTATGAAACAATAACACAAAATAAAAGTACACAAATAATATGACGTCGATCTACAAACCTTATAAATTATGTAACATTCAATAATTATGTATAATTTTGTAGCAATTCATGTTTATGTTGAATCCCTTCACAATCAAATTGAGTAAATATTTATAGGATTAAACACATATCCAGTTGAAATTTCAATAACAAGTCGTTTTATCAAATTGCATTCATTTACCCACTTGTGCAAATTAAAATGTGTTTTGTCAATTTGAGTTGATCTACCCACTTGTGCAAATTGGCCTAAATTGTTATTTGACCTTTTAGCTTGTCACTAAAAATAAAGTTTAACAGTATGGTCCTATTATTGGAGTGATGCAGGCTCTGATTATGTAATGACGATGTCTCAATGGGCCTGTAATTTATTGGACTGGAACTTGAGCAATAATAGATCATTTCATATGTGTTTTGGGGCTCCAAGTAAATAAAATCATTTCTTAGTACAGAATGACATAATGGTTTTGGCCAAATTATATACAGTTGTCTAAACAAAAAAAATCATTTCAGGTATTATTTGGAAAGAAGGCTTTATGGACATGATGAACCTGCAATCACTCCCCTTTCCCAAATTTGCTTGGATTTTTGTGATGTATGGACATTGTACAAGAAGACAAGCTAAGCACAAGTTTGGTTATATTATCTTGTTTAGGCAAGAAATGATTTTTTTTAAAGAGATTCATGTCTTTTTAATAGATAATCATGTCAATGAAATGAATCAAGTTTAAACTTGTCATAAAGGAAAACTTCCAACCTAAGTTTTATTTATCTTTTTGCTCTCCTTCTGCCAACAATAAACAAAAATGAAAATGGAGGAAAAATATGGTTGGATCCAAGATCAAATCCAACGCAAATTGCTTAAAATAATTGGAATCCTTGGTCGTGGGGTCTAATAATATTCATACCTAAGTTGGGCCATTTGAGAAAGTCTCCATCAAATATAAGAATTTGAGACATTTAGTCTTAGCAAGGTACCTTGAGAGGGGTCACACAGGGATACACACACATAGAAGATAGATTTGGGTTCAAATCTTAGCTGTCATCTTTCATTTGTTTAATACTTCAGATCCATTAATTAGGTGGTTAAGGCCCCTAAGGTCACTGAGTATTTGATAGAGGCTCTAATACCAAATGTAATGGCTCAAATGTTTAAAACACACTATAGGTCTAATCAAATCAAATTCTTTCAGATAACAAACAAAATATCAGGAGCATATTCCATTTAAAAATGTTTATCATTGATATCAATAACATATGATTAGGAGAAAATAAAACATGAGCCTATGAGAAGAATCTTCACTTACTACGTGGATGTCCAGTTTAGCTAGTTGCAACAGACTTGGTTCTCTCAAGACACCAGCTCCTCCATTGCAACAACAGTTGAGGGGATGGATCTCCACCCAACCAACCCCCAACCAAAGGCTGAGCCCCCTGATCCTTCAACAATTAACACTATACTAGACCAAGTTTCTCAACTTTATTGTTGCTACCCTCCTATGAGGTTCCTTATCTGCCTCCTTATTCTCCCCTTCACAAACCCACAGTCGCACCAGCAAGAACTCTCCAAGCAACAAGCAACAAACCCTAACATCCATTTCCCCAACACTTCCAATAGAGGCCCCTCCCTCTTGGTCTTACCTGCTTTTATTACTTAATTTCCACGTTTTTCCATTCGTACTTTTGTTTTTTTGTTTATAATGCACATTTTTCCTTCTTTTTTTCCTTTTATATAATTTACTAGACACTACTATTATTACCATATATGCCATTATACATAATTCTAATTTTGGGCCATTACAATATCCATTCTTGTAGCCCAATAGAAGAAATCCATAATGTTTTTGTTACAATGAAACTCTTGGTTTGAACCTGCACCAAACCATAGGACATTGTCAACAAAAACAAAATGTGTAACCACTTCCGAGGGAGTAATTTTGAGCCCCCTCTGGACCTGCTTCTGGAGTCTTCAGAGACCAAGTGTCATCTTCAAGTTTTTCTTTGTTCTTGTAACCAAGACTTGTTTTGTCGAGTAGAGATCTTTGGCAATCTAAGATCTTATCTAGGACAATTGAACTGTCCTGGAGCTTGACCAAGGCTTCATTTTTCTTACCTTTCTTCCTGAGACCAACTACCTCCATTTACAGCTTCTGGACTGTTTCCTCATTTTCTTCTAGTTGTCTCTTCAAGATTTTTTCTGTCCTCTTGGTTTCCTCCAGCTGAGTCTTCAAGTCATGATTTACCTCTCTTGCTTCTTCAAGTATTTTTGAATCTTTATCATGGTTCTTTTGTTCTAAGGTTAGATCGATCAAATCAATCTTTAGCTTTTATTTTTCTACTTCCTTTTCCTTCAGCAATTTCAGCCAACCTACTCCTTCATGCTTAAGTTTCTTAAGCAACTCCTTTAGTTCAACATTCTGCTTTTAGAGATTATCCATATAATCAAAAGTTGTCGTCCTAAACATCTTGTAATCAGATTGATTACGATCAACTTTGTTCAAGAACCAATCAGCTCTGAGATCTATGTTGCATACATAATTTATAATTCTCTGTTTAGCTTTCAATATTGCTTCATCATCATCTGCAAGAACCTTCTCAATTTCATCACACAAGCTATCATAATCACAAGAGTCCATACCTTTACTAGAGTCCTCTTCATGTTTATCTTCTTCTTGATTTAGCTCTTCTGGGGGCTTGTCTTCTGATTTCTGGTCTGTCTTTTCGGGTTCTGGTCTTGCCTTCTGATACTCACTCTCCAGCTTGAACCATAGGTCTTTTGCCGAAGTGTACTCTCCTACACTTTCCTTCACTGAGCTGGGAAGTCCATCCATGAGGAACTTCAAGGCTGTAGTGTTGTCCTTCTTCGCTTCCTTCTGTGCAGTTGATTTTCCTTTCTTGTTTGATGGAGTGGGTGGATTGATGACAATTTCCCAAACACCAAACTTCTTCAGATAAGCCTTCATTTTACTCCTCCAACTGAAATAATCTGCAATATCCAGTACATGCACGTCATTGCTTGATGACTCTTTCTTTTCCTCCATTGTGTCTAAGGATCTCCTTCAAGCTTGCTAGGCTTGTGACGAAGGCCTGAGCTCTGATACCAATTGTAGACACTGAGAGGGGGGGGTGAATCAGTGTAAAGCAATTTTTACAAGTTTTCTTGACCTGTCACACTTAACTACCAATTCATCATTTCATTATTCTACCAATCTCATAATCATTTCATAAACTTCATCATTCACATATCATAGCATTTAACTTATCAAGAACCATAACACAGAAGAACACCACACCATATAAATTTGTAATCTTTTTATATTAGTTTGGTTCGGCTACAACCGTTAGGCAAAATCAGCACCTACTGATACATAGAGCACCTACTCTGTCTCCAGGACCCTGCCTGGTTTTCTTAGACCCTGCTAAGAAGGGTTTGAGGTATCCTAACCTCAAAAGCAAGTCAAGCTTGCATTTACAATTAAAGTTCACTATCATCATACACATGACATCTCTATCACATCATCAACACTGCTCATCACATCAACTCTGCTGTAACACTGCTTATCATTACAACTGCTAACCATCTACTGCTGCAAATTATCCTCTGATCAGTACTTCTTCTGCTGGTCAACACAGCCCATTAGTCTTTGATCATCATTCCAAATCATCAAGGAATCTATTCATCTGCACAATGCTGCTCATGTCCTTTCATGCTAAGTCTTCAAGGATTTTGTTCATCTAGGTCTGCTCATGTCTTCAAAGGTTTGTTAAATGTTTCAAGATCATCAAAGGTCTGCATTTTCAGTCAACAAGAGGTTTTCTTCCAATGTAAATAGTCTATCATACTATCGAACCATGTCACTGCCTGCTGCTTATCCCAACTTATCAAAGATCTATTCAAGTCATCAAAAGGTCTGCTCATCTCAAGTCATCTTGCCATTGGATCATGTCACAGCTATTCCTCTCTTCTTCACTTTTGTGGCTTTAGAATGTCTTAAAACAAGTCCTTAATTTAGTCCAAGACTATGCCACAGTGTCCACAGCAACAACTTTATATGCATCAAAACTTTATGCAAGATAACAAACTATCACTCTAGAATCTAGCTCACTGGATCTGTAGCTTCTTAAGTTTTACTTGATCTCTGATCCTTTTAGAAAAAAAGAACATACCTCTTGCTTAGCAAACTTGTGAAGATGTAATAGCATACCTTTCAAACTGATGCCTGCAACTTTCCTGTCTCCAACACAATTGAGATTGATCAAACATATGCATACATCACTCCATGTCATTATTTGAGCAAGAGTTAGGACTGTTGCCAACAGCTCGGATCTTGACTGTGGTGGCCAAAACCTTGACTGAGATGGTTCAAAAGTTCAACCTTTGGTTGATGAGAGAAACTTGGATTGTAGCTGTTCAACACAAACTCAGACTGTGGAAACCCTTGTCTGCTGACCTTGTCTAGTCTGCTCACATTCTGTTCATACCAGCAAAGTAAGGTCTAACTCCAAATCGAAATTGTTCTCTACAGGCTTTTAAATAATTCTGCACAATGAATGTTCTCCAAAATAATAAAGACACTAGCCGTGATACATGTTGAAGATGTCCTTACTCAGGACATGGTCTGAGAATCTTTAACAGATAACACAATGTTGGAAATTCTTCAGGAAAATTGATGCTTTGATGATTTTTCAAAAGGCCAACTGCACATCTGGAAGACTGATCAATTTTCAAAGGATCAAGTACACATTGTGACTTTACAAAAAAATATTAGCGCCTGAAATCAAAAGCAAAAGGAATCAAAATCTTCCTCTACAGATGAATATAATAACGACTCATTTCCGTCGAAACCTGCTACCCTGACGCTGATAAAATCCAAGACACCAACTTGTTCTGACCTGCTGCACACAGCTCACTTCTAGATTGCATCAAATGTTCACTGGATCGCCTCGAATGTTCCACACTGCCTCGCCTTAATCGCCGCACTCCCTTCCAATTTGTCACCTCTTACTCTCAAGGCCTCCGACGAGTTTACAAAACAGTCCATAAACAAATTCGAACCCAAATTTGTCCGGTGGACTTGTTCAGAGCTCCGTTCTCTCGAGTTTGCCTGCCGGGTAACCTTTAACCTCGAAAATCTCATCAATTCAAGTGAAATTACTCTGAGAATCAAGATGCTGAAGAATTTAACGGCATAAGCAGAACTTGTAGAAATTTCTCAACTTAAATCGCCCTGAGGCAAACCCTGGCCTCTCACTTGTTATGCTGGTATAATGCCGCTCCCTCTGCTCCCGGTTCTTTTAGTTCAGCAACTGTGTAAGGACCCACGAATTAAAAAATTCCAGACTGCTGCTCTATCTGCTGCGAATTTCTCAGACAGCGATCTGCTCCCACAAAAAAAAAATTCCTCAGACAAGCTGCGGCTGCCTCAGGAAAAAATTCAGAACTTCATCGAATTTTCACCCACGATCCACACAAAATGAGAGTGTGAGAGCTCTTATTTATACTAATTTCTCCTAACTTTGTATGGAGCCGACCAGATTTTGTGTTTATAATTTTCCTTTTATTTTTGGAGCCGACTTCCAAATTTTTTATTTTATTGGGCCGACATCCTCTTTCTAAGACTGTTTGCTGGCATTTTATATTTCTTTATCTTTGCTGCTACCTGTTGAGAGCTTATTTTCAGCACTTGGCTATCTGGATCACTCCTTGATCACTCATAAACTTGCGTGACTGCCAGAGATTTGCCTGGTGAGCATTTTACATGCAATTCCTAGCTCCTGCGGGCCTTACAAATGCATTTGGTGAGCATATATGTCTTAGTGCTGCTGATAATTTTCATTTATCAGTTCAGTTGGTATTGACACTTCTCCAATCTGCAATCTTACATCTTCAGTCAAAAGACTCACATCCAATTATCAATAAAGTCAAGATGCTGCTGGTTACTCTTCCAATCTTGTAGCTTGCAGGTATTCTATATCAGTCTCTATATAATATCATTTCTTCTCAAACAACTCTATACAGCCCAAGTTTGTATCCCACAGCTATGTCCATACAAAGTCTGTATATGCCACGTTTGCAACAAGATGTTACAGACCCTAAGATCTTCATATATCATGTCCACGACCCTTCAATGCTTCTTTTTCAAGGCAAGGGCATCCACCACATGCCAGAGACCATATAAGGTCATCACCATCATAATACATACAAGGGTTTCATCAAAGTGCCATCATGCCATCCAAGTAGTGGGCTCCATGACCTTTGCCAGGGCATCATGGTTTTCATGAGGGATTCCAAGACTTCATGGGCTTCTCCAACGTCTACCGGGGCTTCAAGACCATCTCTAGGGTCTTCAGCATCATCAGTTGGATCTTCAATATCTTCAGCAAAGTGGCAGCATCACTGACATCAAGACCATGTTGGCATCAATGACAATTTCATCAACAAAAGATCCATTAATGAGAACCACAAAGGAGGTGAACTGTATACAACCCATAATCCAATTTACAGAAGATAGGTTCATCCCCATTTGGATCAGAACTAATCTCAAAAATGTCCAACTAACCTTGTCATAGGCCTTGGAGAGGTCTAGCTTCAGAAGAACATACTATAGGTTATTGATTTTATTAAGTGTATGGGTTCTTGGGTGAGCGCCTTTGCATCATGAATTTTTCATTTGAATAAAAAAACAATTGTTCGTCTGAGATAATGTCACTCGGGATTGGCTTAGCCGCTTAAGTCTATTGGAAATTATTTTAGAGATCACCTTATACACCACATTGTAGCATCATATTGGTCTGTAGTCTTCAAAAGACAATGCATCGTGCTTTTTGAAAATGAGAGCCAAGAACGTAGATTTCATGGCCCCCAAAACTTTTATATAGTTCTTAGATTCCTAGATTATCTTCAAGAGGTCATCTTTCAGGAGCTAATAGAATCCTAAGTAGAACTCCACAGTAAGGACATTGGGCATGGGGCTTTTATCTTTCTTCATGGAGCTAAGAGTTGAGTGATTTTGCGTCTATCATGTCGACATCCAAAGACTCATTCATTTCTAACATGAAAATCCATGGAAAAAGTCTTAGAACATTTAGAATATCTTTGATAGGGCACCCATCAAGCTCCTTGAAAAACTGACTAAAATGTCGTTAACCCGCTTCAACTTTCTTCTCAAAGGATTTAGCTAGGATCCTTCACTATTTGTGACCTTCTAGATAATATTCTAGATATTTATATAGCTTGTGAATTTATGGAAAAAATTGATGTTATTATCACATTCTGCTATCCACACTGCGCTACATTTTAAACGCCAACTTCATTCCTCCTTTGACAAAAGATCGTGTCGTTGGTTAATCAACATTGAAAGAGAGACCACCTCTTCATCAAAGATATTCGACACATTCACATCATACATGGAACTCAACTTGAATTTAATTTCTCCTAAAAGGGCCTAGGATATTTTTTGAAAATCCTCGGCCCATCTCTCCATGGCAGTTTTAACATTCACGAGATTGTTATAGAACTATTGCATAAAAGAAGAACCAGAGCCTTCCTAGAGGGGATCCTAGACTAACCTGAATAAATATATAAAAAATAATAATCTTCCCCTGGTAACCAAATATGGTTAAGGTTTAAGGGGGAAGGGGGTTTTGGCTCCTCCTTTCTAAACTTGAAGCGAATAGGTAGGTGGTTTGACCAGTCACCCTAGCCCACCCATGACTTTAAAACCCATTAGCCATTAAGAAGAGAATCCAAAACAAGGAACCTGTCAAGCCGCTTAGAGAACCCCTCCACATCTTTCCTATCTTTTCTCTAGGTGGGAGCAATCTTTGTGGGTTTCAAATCCACTGGGTGAGAGGCTTGAAAAAAATGTGGAAAAAAAGAATTTAGAGGATCTCTTTGGAAGTGAGCTCCCCAAACCTCCCTCAAGGAAAAATCAAGGTTCAACTTCTCTCCAAGAATAACATTTGGACCTAAGAATGTTCCAAAGGAAGCAAGATCTTCCCAAAAGCGCCTATTGTCCATGCAGGGGCCATAGAAACTCTAAAAAGTAGGACAATTCATATGCCTCCACAACTGCTTCAAGGTTGGAATTCAAAATGGAAGATGAAATCATATTCATTATTAGGCTCTAGGAAATTAGGAGACAAATAGAAAGGTTGCCCGAGTCCAGGAAAAAATAGACCAATCCTTTAGCCACCGGAAAGTGCCTCCATTGCATTCAAGTCCACACACATCGTTTCCTAAAGCATTATGATGTCCAGAGATAAGACTTTGACCATCCTTTTAAGGGCTAGGATATTTTGGGCACCCAGCACCCCATTTGTGTTGAAAGAAAAACAAATCATGACAAACCCTTTGAATGGGCATTCCCTGCCTCAAGGGCCCAAACTATAATCACTTGCTTTCCCCACCTAACTTCCTTTTTATCTTGTATTTCGGCTTTAAAAGGGTTAGATTTCTTTCTTGCTTAAGTTCCTTGAAGAGATTCCAAAGACAAACCCCCTTTGATGGCCCCACCATCTTTTGGTTTCAAACGAGGCCTTAGTTGATAACCCAACTTAAAGCCTGACTTTAACTGGTATGAGACTTCTTCCTCTAATGCAATGCTTGGAGGGATTCAAATATTTTGGCTCTCGAGCTTTCCAAAGAACCTTCCTACCCCATCTTTCCCTAAGAAGTTTGGAATACATTCCACCAAACATCCTCTCCCACCACCATTCTAAACTTCTCCATGTGGACACAGATACACTTTGAAGTTTTGTGAGCCTGAGAAGAGTGAGGACGAGGAGAAATAATGGTTAGGGTTAACCAAAGGAGGGATAAACAGTAGAGATAGAGAGAAATAGAAATCACCAGCCTTGAGAAGAGGAGGAGTGTTGTTTCCCTTCTCCGATGAACCGAAAGCTTTGTGTGTAGGGATTGAAGACTCCCCCTGACCATCCTCCATGGCTTAAATGGTGCCCTTTCCAAAGGACAATCCTAGTCTCTGATCTTCACCATGTGACAAAACCAAGGGATCAAGATGACTCGAAACCCTCACTCACTTGAAAACCTGCTTTTCTATAAAGTCTATAGTGGAGCAGAAGATTATCGAAGGACCTAGATCCTCCTCCTCGTAATCTACCTCATCAATTTCCAAAAATATAACTTGAGAGAGACTTGGCATAAGGGCCCAAGGGAATTATCTACGATCGAGATTTCACCAGAGCTTCAAAAACCCGAACATTTCTTCATGCTTTACTTCGATTATATATAATCAAAGCTTGTGGATTCCAAATTGCAATCAAATCCCTGTCAAATTGGATCAACAAGCTTAAATTCTAGATTTATAGACTTGATTATATATCTTGTTGCAAAAATAAAAGGAAAATTATTTAAGTTGATCCTATGAAATGGTTACATATTATTGCCAAATTCTTATACTTGAATGATGTATGGTGCAAATGCAAAACAAAAGTTTTGAGTTTACTACCAATTGTGTGATTATTTGATTTATGTAATTCTCTACATTAGCCTATAGCTAAGTCCAAGGGATGTTACTAGGAGAGTGTGCAAATGAGGTCAAGAATCATAGAAGGCAAAGCACATGGAAAGGACTAGAGTAGGAGCATATGACAATAGGGTATATGGTTAAGGCACATGGAAGATAAGTGCACTGTAGATCAATGTTCAAGAAATGATGAGTGCAACAAGAGTGCAATATAAGGATGTGTGGAGGAAAATAAAAGAACACAAGGATGGTGAAGGGACCTGTACATGACAATTACAGTAGTGATGCGATAAAAAAGAAATGACACAAAGACGCAATAATGTTTACATCAATCATGTGAGGGAAGACATAGTCACATGATGAAGATGAACAACTAGATATAACAAGAATAAATTGGATGGCAATGGAAAGGATTACGCTAGTTAGCTAATCTTGTCATAAGTGATAGAGACTCCAACCATTGAGCTTGAGTATAGTGCCAAAGCGCATCACTGTAACTTATATATGTATTTGATGTTCGTTAATGAGAATAAGTAGACTATTCCCTTTGCAGGAGTAAGTTGGGAAGCTCTAGGAGGTAACTAAGTGAAAAAAAGATCAAAGAGGATGGCGAAAACGTTGTGAAAAACAAAAATGGTGAAAAGAGGTGGATTGATAGTAATGAGAGAGTTACAAGCATTGAGGCAAATAATTGATGAGCTAGAGAGTAAAAAAAAGTCAAAGCAAGTATAGGAGAGCAACTAAAAAAATAAGAAAGATAAAATATGTAGACATTCCAACATAGTTGATGAGATTGATGCATAGCAAGAGGGGAGTAAGCATACAACTTTCATGCTATGGCAGGAGTTAGAAGGAAAAGTTATTGGTAGAATGGTTATGCAAGATGAAAAGGTATTTTGAATTCAAGAGAATTGAAGACCTTAAAGAACAAAATTCATCAATGCAAAGTTGAAAGGGCACTCCCATTTGGTGGGATTTGTGTAGCAAAAGTGAATTCAAAAGGGTAGAGGTAAAATTTGAAGTTAGAGAAAGATGGTTACAAAGCTATAGAGAAATATATGCCTATACAAACAAGTACTATGAATGGTCCAAAGTTTGTCATTCAAGATGAAGTTAACTTGCATAAGATGCATTTTGTTGAAGTGTCATACCATCAACATTAAAGGTAGACAATATATTAATACACAAGGACAATATAAATAATTGTGGCAAAGGAAGAGATGGTAGTTGTAGCAAAGATAAAAATTCCAAATATAAAGTGGAAGATGCATTCAAGGAGAGGAAAATAAGCTAGAAATAAAATGACACAAGTCTTGAGATAGACATGGAGGTAGAAGCCTTGGAATATTCAAAGGTCATGGAAGAGGCTTTGGTCGTGATAGGTGAAGAATACAATATTATTCAAGTGGAGACAAAGGGCATAAGTCATTTTAGTGCCCACAAAGAGTCATTGCACACCAAATTGGATAGAGGACTCAATTAGAACAATGGGAGGCACCTAAGAACAAACAAACAATTGCAACATGAAGAAAACATGGATAAATTTTGTTGAGGCTCAAAGGAATGATTGCATCAATGAATCAAGAATCATCAAAATAAGAGAAATCATTGAGAAAGAATATATTTAGAATAAAATGCAAATATGGATGCAAGTGTTGTAAAGTCATTATTGGTTTTGGTAACATAAAAAATGTGGTCACAGTGGATATGGAAGAGAAATTAATGCTAAGCAAGAAAAAGCATCCACATCCATATAGAGTATTTTGGTTTTAGCACAAATATGAGGTAATGGTCACATATCAATGCAAGTTGTCATTTATCTTAAAAGTATAAAGACTCAGATTTTATGTGTTTTGAATTCCATGGATTCTCACCCTTTGTATTTTGGAAGACCATAGTATTATGATAGGTGTACAGTGCATGATGGGAAAAAGAACAGGTATACCATCATGAAAGAGGGAGGACAACTTGAGTCATTTCCAATGAAGGATGAAGAGCCTTGAAACATATTATTCTTGTTTGTAGAGAAGTTTATAATATAGTTCATATAATACAATAGTTAATTTTTTTTAACAAATGCTATGAAAGCTCTGTGTAATCATAAATATTATGAAAAGTAAGACCTTGTATTGTGGAATCCATAACTTTTACACGAATATTCTATCAGTATATTAATATCATTCACATTGGAAACTAGAGATTCATATATTGTAAAGATGTGTATTTGTGATATTTGGGAGCATAATTTATATTGATATGATCTTTTTAAATAACCTTTCTAAATGGTCTTTAGAATGGTCTTGAACATGATACCTTGTCTTCAATGTTTGATACCACCCATATAGTACAATAGAATAAAGTGTTACTTGTTGCACACATGCATGTGTGTGTGTGTGTGTGAGAGAGAGAGAGAGAGAGAGTAGAGTAGAATGAAATACACAAATAATAATAAAATATAGTACAAAAGGCTCAATTTTGACATTCTAACATTATAATGGATATAGTAAGCTTTTACAATAAATATGAGATTGCGATGGAAACATTTAGTAAAATTAAATGCTGGAAGGAACAACACATTCAAAATGAAGTGAAAGAGAGGATTAGTGATCAAATTAAATGGAAATAGGCATGGTGCTTGGGGTGTAGCAAGTGAGAATCAAGGGAGAAGAATTACAAAGTATAATGAAATGGAAAGATGACTATTTTAATAGTTGCTGTAGCACATGAGAGGATCACTACAATTTATTACTTGCAAAATTTTAGTAGATCATATAATTGTAAGGAAAATGGCCATGAGTTATATGTATAAATAGAATCTTAGAGAAATAATTAGGAATGGTAATAGGTAGAATACATTTAGGTATATACATATACCACACCCTATAGTATAATAGTCACCATTCCTAGTTGTGATTAATGAATGATACTATAAAAATACATATTGTGTTCCCAAGGATAGATATAATGAAAGATATGTCGTTTTAAAATTTGGATTTGATTTGAAGCACATTACACATTTAAATAATTTTTTTTTATTTAGAAAGGGTTAACAAACTAAGTATTTAAGAAACAAAGGTTTTTACATACATAACATACATTTATACCTATGTATATATAAAAATGTGTATGCGTGTTTAATATTTTATTTGAAACATTTCTAAAACACTATAGTTTCCATAGAAAATTGTGATGGCTAAAAGTATCGTTTCAATGGAATTTCCAATTTGGTGAAATGCACCCATGGGCCATGGTAACAATGGAATAGAAAATGCTTTCAGCCTTTTTACCAAAAGAACTGGCTTAGTAAAGGTATACCATTTGTAAAACTTTCAACTTCGAATTCAATGAGCTGATTCTCAATAAATTTATAAGATTCAACAAAAATAATTTTAGTTCCTTAATTTTTATATTTTTGATAGCTATACACAAAATAAGAATCTTGATCATTACCATACTTGACTGAATTATAATTGTCCAAGGAAGTTTCTTTTACATCATTGCGAGTTTTTTTGTAATTGTTCCTCTATGTTGTTGTCTGCACTCTTTCCAAATATATACATTATGCACTCTTTCCAATAACTGATTTCCATATATACATTATTAATTCGCTAGACTGCCACATTTGACAGAAAACAACCACTCACTACTATACCAGGACGATGATCTTGGTGAAAAGCTAATAAAACATCCCAACCCATTGACATCCAAAATATAGATTTGAATTAAATATCCTTCAGGTTCCTCTCTATTAAAGTCAAAACAATACAATAATGCCAATTATTTTTATTACTCCCAGGCCAAATTTAGGTAGAACATGCTTTTGTAATCCTATAAGGCCATAGTGTGCATTGATTAATGGCACTGTAGTAGGCCGTTATAGTCTTTAAATTACCATTCACGTAGTTCTTCTCAACCTGCAAATCAGCGTATTTTTATTGTTAGCAATCCTTTCTCTTATAATTTAGGCTTTATATATTTTTCGGAACTATAAACATTAAACGAAAGCCAACAAATAAAAGAAAATGCAATATGCAAGTGTAAGAAAATGTATAAAGAGAGTTTTTTGACATAATACTCAGGCCTCTCAAACTATAAACTAACACTTCACTTAACTATGCCACTGGTGTTTTGGAGGCCAAAGTTGCTAGAAATATTAAATATAAAAATATACAAAAATAAGGAGGGATTACCTTTATTACTGGGGTCCATCTTACATTAATAGATTCTCCCAACATTCAATCCATCATTTTGTAACATCTACTATGTTCCATATTTCTAAATATTCTACAGTTTTTCCCTCATCATGCTTTTGCATATATTGCTTACACTTTCAAGCAAAATTGTGTTGTGCAACATAGTAAATGACCATATAAAATACATATTGCTTTATCTATTATAATTGGAGTTTTCTGGAATTGGAAGATTATTTTGCAAGGTGCTTGAACTGTAAAAGCATTTTTTGAACCAAGAGTTAATCAAGATTATTGAACACGAACAATTGATGGAAGAGGCCAACCATGCACAACAAATATTGATCAAACAAAACAGAATGTCAATGAAATGGTATAGTGATTGATTGAAGATTATGTAAAGATAGATTCACTTTGATAAAAAGAGGTTATTAATTTGTAAATGGTCAACAATATACTAGGTTAAGGGTAAAAGTAAGTAGACAATTACGGAAAAGAAATGCAATTTAAATTGTTGATAATACATAGAAAAAGATTATCACTACTTATATCTCGTGCTTTTTCAAGGGATTCAATGCTATTAGCGAATCCCTAAAATATTTTCTAGATTGCTAGGAAATATTACTAGGAGGGAAGCCGATTAATTGGCTTGCTTATGTTTGCACTTACTTGTCAAGGAACTACGAAAATACATCGATGATATTCAAAGATGATTGCATATTATTGTAGGGGGTGGTAATTCAAAGACTATAATCGTACATAAGAGGCTATATAAACCAGTAAGAAGGGTGATGAAAAAGGATATTCCGATTTCAGGTACTTATAATTAATATTGTATATATATTCCCACAAACCCCCCAAAACCATCAGTTACTTAGAAATTATATGCTTTACAAAAGATATATTCGTATTAAATTTTAGACTGCAAAAATCCATTTTCTTGAGTAATACCATTTTGAAATTGAATCAATTCTCCATGGCAACATGTACAAGGAGCCTTTTTTAATACAAGGGCTTTAGTATACCAGGGTAATTACTAATGAAAATGACTGAGACATAATATTACAGTCGTTTTCCTTTCTATTGTAGTGGGTAAAAATTATAGTATTATTCGAAGGGTATGCAATAGCATGTAATGAGATATGACCACCCACCTTCATTGTTTGCTTTCTTCTTTAGGTCTTGGGATTTATAAGGTTTTGTTAAAATAATCATTGTGAAAACCGTTCTTAAGGACATATGTTGTGTTTCTACTTCTCAGATATACAAGTCCTTCATTAATTGTGTGGGTTGAATTTTCATATGATACTCGATAGCCATGGTATTGTGAAAACTACTCCAAACATTTGTCCAAGATCACTGAATCATCATCCATATCAGCACCAAGATATTGGATCCAACTGATAAATTCATGAATAGGATCTCAAGCCCCTCGACAAGATTTCCCTATAGATTTTAGGCAGTGGATGAGGTTTGACCTGGTTGGAATCTTTATAAAAGCCTGTAGTTGTTCTCCATCTTTGATGACAAAAATAGTTTGTGACATCAGAAATTGTTATAAATTATTGAAAATTATTCCTTTTTTCTTTCTTCACCCTAACAAAACATCGGAACTCCAATGTCTAGGACATTAGTATTCATTTACATTATTACATTATATATACTATAGGACATTGGAATTCCATTGCATTATTGAAGGGTCATCAGAATTCCAACATCCATATATTACATTGTATATTACAGTTTATATATAGTAGATTACATAAATTCAAGCATTTTGCATAAATTTTATGAAGCCTTTGTTGGTAGCAGTAACATGGAAATAGGTACATTTTGTAAGCAAATTAATCTTGGGTGCAGTAGGTGGAAGGTCAATTCTAGCACTACAATGGTTCTGCAAGGATTTCGTAAAGCCACAGTGGTGGAAGAATTAAAGGTTGGTGCCATTGCTAATGAGGACAATGGCCACATGGTTTGTCATCCTTGGCTCAGGAATATGCCAAGTACTCCATATTATTTTCGCTCATCACAGATTGATATTATTCTTGCCACCCTCTGTGACTCTATGGAAGCTATTATTCACAGAAAGCTCAAGCCACTTAGGATAATAAACTGATTGAGTGACAAAGCAAAGGTGACAAAGCCAAATGCATTATTGGTCATGCTCCTCTAGATTCTGAATTGCATCATGTTGATCTGGAAAAATCATCACAAGATATCCAAAATGAATTCAACAAGATGTTTGGTGCAAAAAAGCAGTAAATACAAAATTTTCAAAGAAATTAAAAATGTTTATTTTTAAAATCCCTACTGAAGCTACTATATCCACCCATATAAATAAGTTGAAATAACATATAAGCTAGTTCACAGAATTTGGTGCAAAGGTAGAAGATGAGGATGCAAAATCCCTTTTATTAAATAGTTTACCCTGAACTTTCAACAACGTTATAGTCAAATGTATCCATAGTCTTTAGATGATATGATATCATCATTTTTGGCTGAAGAAATGAGGCTAAATGAAGGAGATTCAGAAAGTTCTCCTCAACCAAAATTGCATTTCTTTCAAGAAATAGAATGGGAAGAAAAATAGGACAGGAAAAGGAGGATTTTATGGTTACTGTTGCAGAAAAGTTCGTCACACAACATAGAACTGTAAAGTATATTCCAGTGATATTCTAAAGGGGAAGATTAAAAACAAAGATCGCACGGTTGAGATAGCTTGCTCAACGATTACTTGACCTCAAATGGTTGTTGGCTTGGTATACTTCCTTTAGGCATTGAAGTTCTCTGGATAGTTTATGATGGCCATATTGAGACTCAAGAGCTCACTTGGTTGGAGAATGCCCTAATTCGAAGGAGGAGCATTGTACATGAGGAGGAAATCAGGCCCTAGATGACATGGTGTTGCTTGGAATCCTATTCGAAGGCTTGGAGTTGGGTAGGGGACCCCTGGGCCACGATAGTGTTCTTGTAAGTGGTAGTTGACCCAACATAGTACATTACTACATTGTTTAGGAGGATCGATGGAGCCATATCGATTTCCCTTGTGTAGCTACATCATATTGAAGCCCTTATTGTGTACGACATCACCTTGGAGCATGACACATGTCCTTTGGAGTGTAGCATCTCACTTGTGTTTGCCTATAAGTGTTCCTTGTAGGTTGCTTGTGTTGCCGCTTTACACACACTTGTGGGGGAACGCAACAGAAATCTTCAAGCTGCTCGGTGTGTCCTTGGGGGCAAGTCTCGAGTCAGGTACTGTCACCTGCTTCTGACTCCTCCGTTTAGGCTACTCCTAGCGGAGCCAAGGGGGGTAGTCCCTAAGAAAGAGTTGTTAAGGCTCTTGTTTGTTAATGTTTGAATGATCAGAGTGTTTTTTAGGAGTTTTGATAAAATCACCAAGTACTGCAATATTAAAACATATAATTCACCAGCATGATAAAAGCATTCACAACAATAATGACTTGAAGCAAGTGATAAACAATGATAATACAACCAATGCCGAAAATGGAGTCGAAAGTAATGTTGCTGAAAAGGAAATAATGTTGTGCAGTGTACCTTGGTTAATTTTAATCTTATTCAATGATGAGTGAGTTAAGGGGAAATGAGATTCCCGATATACCGTGAGGTACTGGGAATATGTCTAGATTCTGAGCAAAGTGGTTCCGCACAGGAAAATGTGGGCTAAATGGAGTCGTGGGGGGGTGTTCAACACTACACCAACAAAGATGTACCCTAACGGGACCCCACAATCACTTTCTAGTTGTTCTCGCTTTCCTTGAAGAATTTTCCCACTGTTTCTCAGGTTTGTCACGCCGGATTTTCGCAATGTTTGAGGGTTGTAAATTTTATTAATGTGAATCGATTAATTAGATGTGTGAAATTAATGAATGCACAATACCACTTTTGATATCTCCAAGTGTCATACTAAGTCGCGAGGGGTAGAGCATACACGGTAGAGGTAAATGTTTGTTTCGATTTAGTGAGTAACGAATAACAAATGTACTAATCTACACAGCCTGTTAAGGACGGATTGTGTGCTTGTGATTTATTCTGAGCAATACATCAGTTTTGCATACAAGGAAACTATAGTCAGGGATCTCTTTCAGGACAAAGCTTTACTCGGGAGGTAAAGACTGGGTTAGATCTACAAATATAAATATAAAAGAAATTAAAGATTCTAATGTAACCTTTGAAATAGAATCTATTTAGATAAGGAATGCAAAACCAATCTAAAACTTTTAACTGAAAAAGAAAAGATAAAGCCAATCACATCAAAGGACAATACAGACTTCCCCCAAATGGGGGAAGAGGGGTGTAGGAGTCGTGATCCCACTTGCTCTTTTAATATTTGTTACAATCAAACTTCTTGAAAAGTAAGGCACCTTCTGACCCTTGAAAATGGGTCAAACGGGATTAAAATTGTTGCCGGGAAGAAGAGGAATAAAGAGGGGGGAGGTAGGATTGAGTATGGGTGCTCCAGATGGCTTAATACTCAGAAATTTGGTAGCATCTCTCTCTCTCTTTCCATAGACCTGCTAAAAAGAAGCAAGCTTAAAATGCCAAATTAGTGGGTTAGATGCAAAAATAGACTAATAATTTACAACTTTTAACACTTGGAAAAAAAATTGCAAAGTTTAACCTTGAAGTGCTAAAGCGAAATGGAAATTAGATCTAAGCCTTGAGATACAAAATTTCAACCCTTTCTTAGATCTAAATTGAAGCAAGTAAAATGATGGATAACAAATCTTTTAATGATCAAATTTTAACTTGCAAAAAATGAAAAGAAAGAGATCGAGGTTGAGTGTTTTTTTCGTTGAGAAGGAAGAAGAAGAGATCAAGCTTCAAACTTTGACCAAGGTTGAGGATGAAGGTGCCTACAAGGTAAACAAGTTAGATCTAAAATGAAGCGGTGAAGAAGACAAGATGCAACTGAGCTTCAGTCTTACTCCACCTTCTGTGATCTGCAAAGCTACACAAGAAACCTTCATGCAAAGATCAGATCTAGTATGGTAAGTCACATAAAACCAAAAGCATACAAGCATCGACTACAAAGTATAACTTTCGAATCTTATATGATTACACATAAATAATCAATTTGAGATTCAAATGCCTATTCTACGGATTGGAATACAAACTTCTAAGCTAGATATTTGAAATTGCATGAACCACAAAAAAAATACTAAACAAATATCACCTCGGTTACAGAGCCAGCATTCACCATGAAAGAGTACTACACTAGCAAATTGTCCTCCAAAGACTCAACTTTATTCATAACAAAGATAAACAATTACAATCATAGGAGCAGAGGTCCCTTGCTTCCGTCCGGAATGAGGAAGATAGCCCCGCTTTTATAGATTTTACAAACCCCTGGGGGGCAACCACTAACTGGCAGAGAAAGAATGAGAACAAGAGTTGAAGGAGTGATTTGTGGGATCTATTGGAGTTGATTGGAATGAGGATGCGCCACCTCTCCCAAGAGAGATGCGCTCCTCACCAACTCACTTGCTATCTCCTCATTGGCGTTAATCCCTACACATGCGATTCCTCTTCTACCCATTCGTTATCTCCTCCTCATTTCAATCGCATGATATATTGCAAAACATAACCAAGGTTTTGTTTGACCAAAAATGGAGAGGGGTCCACCCTTTAATACATATCCGTGACTTCGACCTTGGGTTAGCACGAAAGCATGATGGTTGACGCCACCCTATAACTTGAAACCATTCGCTTGCTCCTCCTCATTTCAATGCATTACCAAACTCAAATTAAAACATACCAAGGTTTTTTAATAATTAAACATTAAAGATGGGTCCACCCTCATGCTTAGTGCAACCTTCAAACTTGTTTAGCATGAGTTATAAGTGGGTGACGTCATCCCCTCATAAACAATTTGTAATCTCCTTCATTTATCCAAAGTTTGCCTTTACTCAAGTTTGGAAACGGATTGCATGACATGGGGGACCCATTGCCATGTCACCTTACTCTTAAAAAAAATTATTTTTGACTTTTTTTTTAATTTTATTTTTGACTTTGGTGCAATTTCTCATAATCTAGCATTTTTTTGCCACTTTGTCGTACCGATGGAGAAATAACGCCATACGGGATAATTTAGTCACTCGGAGCATGAGAAAAGTGGGTCTCGGGGGGAAGGAGGTGCTATGAGCTTGAAAACGAGCCCAAACACGCCAAAAACGGACTCCGAATCACATTTTTTTACATTTTGAATTTTTCCATTTAAACCATTAAAAAATGGCCTAAAAAACGGAATATATATATATATATTCTCAGAATCGGACGAAACTCTAGGGGGACCTAGTACATGTCCATACGACTCAATACTGATGCCTAAAACGCTTATATACATCGACACATAAACTTTAATAGCCTCCTAAGGCCAAACCACCAAGACGAAAATTTCAGCGTTGGAGGAGCGGTGAAAAACTCGAAAATTATACATCGCTTATTTAGCATTGCATAATTGACAAGGGAAAAAACACCTTGGAATAATCGGATTGATAGCTAAGTCCTTTACAAAAAGTTTGACGTGTTAGAGCATTTATTACAACGCCCCCAAGGGGTATGAAGTTATGAACATGCATTTTATTAAAAAAACGGACCACAACTGGTACTGATGTAACCACGGAACTTTTGAGCACTGGCAATGAACAATTGACCTATTCAATACTCTGGCGGCTCACTGGAAATCCCCTAAGTGCAACTTAGGTGATAACGACTTGTAAGGGCTTGGGCCAACACTGTATCGTTGGCCTCCCTTACTTTTCATATAAATAGTAGAAGGAGAAAGTCCTTATTCATATCTTTGTGTTCATTCTTATATTCACTCTTGAGTTGAGATGTGACCTGTTGCTGCCTAATTCGCACCTATGGTCACATGGCAGAAATCTTCAAGCCACTGGGTGTGACCTTAGGGGCAAGCAAGAGTCAAGTACTATCACTTGCTCTTGACTCCATCTAGGGTCTCTCCTAGCGAAGCCAAGGAGGTGGTCCCTAGTAAAATGATCTAAGGTTGTTTTAATCTATGAAAATAAAACAACTATTCTAGGAGATGATAACACAAATATTGAAACTAAGATAAATTGCAAATAACTTAAATAACTAGCATATAAAATAGCATTCCATACAACACATTGATTAATTTAAATATCAACAATAAATAAGAATGTCAGATAGACCAGTGCTAATGGAGTGTTTGTGTAAAGGGGGTTGCTAGTGATGTCTCAGAAGTGTGTTGTAGTTGTCTCGGTAGGTCAATTTTAGAATTATTAAATGAGTAATTAAGGAGTGGGTTAATTGCTGGTTGATTTTATTAAAAATGTGGTAATGATCTGATTATTAAAGGGAAAATGGTATTCCAACTATACCCAAGGGGTACGGGGACTATGTCCAGATTTACTCGAAAAGGGATCTCACAGTGACGTGTGGGCTAGATGGAGTCGTGGGGTTGTGTTCAACACTACACCAACAAGCGTGTAGCCTAACGGGGCCCCACGGTCACTTTCTAGTAGTTCCCGCTTCACTTGCAGAATTTCCCCACTAACGAGTAATTTCGACAAGTGTCATATTTTCATTTGGGGAATTTAATTGGAGTGTGAAACTAATTACTAGTCACTCCAATCCCTTTCTAATTGTCCCACCGATCTAGCCAACGGCCTACAGTGGTCACAAGAGCATACGGGAATTGAAGCCTTGTTTATTTTAAGAGTTTTGAAATTAAATATGAGTTCTTTAAATCACAGTGTTGATACTCTCATTTTCGAGAACATAGATGGATTAGTTAATTTTAACTTAAGAAAGTAAAAGAAATTGAAAAAATTAAAAATAATAAAAATAATAAAAAAATGTGAATTCTCCTTGGGGGATGGGGTGTGGGCACTTGGCTGCCCACTTAGTTCTCTTTTTTTACAATGATTACAATCAGAAGTACTTGTGTTCCTTTGTAGAATAGGAGACACAAGTTTACAAATTTTGGGGTTTTAAAACTACCCAAAGAAGAGGTAGGAACAAAGGTGGCTCCTTGATGGCTTAAATCTGAAAAAAATCGCCAAAGTGCCTCTCTACCTGATCATCAACTGCTACAAAACAGCCAACATGCTTATACTAAATGTGCTAGATTAATCAATTAAAGAAAAAAAAAATTAGCATATAACTCAAGTACTTTAAATGATATGAAAATATAGAATGCAAGTACTTAGTTTTGGGAGTTAGATCTATGAATTAATAAGCCTTTTAAAATCAGATCTAAACTTATAAATACAAATGCAAATCAAATTAGTTTATGATATTTTTTATGCACTAAAATGATTAACACTGTTGAAAGTAACTAGTAACCGGAAAAATTTAATTTTGAAATGGCGAAGGAAAAAGAGAAGAAAAGAGTTGAAAGCTTGGAAACTTTGGGTCGTGGAGTCTGCTTTGGTGGAACACCAAGAGACTATGTCTTTCATAAGAAATCTAAGATGAGGAACATGCAGACAAGCTCATCCCCTTCTTCAAGTGAGATCACCTGCAATCTTGGAAAACCTTGCACAAAAAAAGGTTTAAAGCTTGGTGCCACCTACAACAGAAACTTGGAAAACATGAGCATTAAACAAAATGAACATGTCATTCTAAGAAATCTACTTGCAAATGAACAATAAGATTATGAAGCAAACAAGCTTTTCTAATCTTATCCTACTGGGATACAACTCCCCTTCAAAGGTCAAATTCAACCAACATAAAGCAAAGAAAACAAGACAGATTATACCTCATAAGCACTTGACAATTACCATCCACACATTAAAATTTAAAAGTGTTACACCATAGATCTGCCTTCAAAGCCTTTATTATTCCAAAAAAGTATTACAAACTATAATAGCAGAGCTACAACACCCTTTCGTTCTTCTAACCATCATCAGCAAATGAGAAGCAAAGCCTTGCTTAAATAGAAAAGAGCAAGCTAAAGGGAGGGCGCACTTGCTAAAGGAAGAGTCTAGCTCGAATTGAAAGATCTAGGAAGTAGTGCTTTGTGGGTTTGGTAATGGTAATATCAAAAAATTGGAAAGCCAACACTCAAAACTCAACACAATTCCCCAAAAATGCAAGCTTTCCTTGGAAAATGCACCCCCACTTGGAGGAAAATTCCATTGCTTTGATTTACTCGGAAATAGCATGATTTGACCTTCCAAAATCCTTAGGATACTTGTCGCTTTACTTTGCCAACTCATGGAACTCCCTTTTGGCAAGTTTCCATGTATTTATGAGTTGCCGAATTTTTCACCTTTTCCAACTTTTTGGTCTTTTTTGAGTTTTTTGAGTAATAATTAATTTTGGAGATAAATAATTACTCGAAAACTTAGGAAAGTGGTTTTAGGGGTTAAGTGGGTGCTCTGAGTTATAAAATGAGCACCCCCATGGAAAAAACAACCTCCTAGCCACACTATTATGACTTTTTAAACTTTTACAATTGACTTATTAAAAATAAGCCTATAAAAACAGAAAAAAAAAAAAAAAATATATATATATATATATATATATATTTTTCCGAAAATTAAAAAAAACCCATGGTGACTTGGGTAATGTTTATAATGACTCAAAATAATGATTAGTATGGTAATATACATTGACACATAGGTTTTAATAACCTCCCAAGGCCTAACCACAAAGGCAATTATTCCAACTTTGTAGGCTTGAGTGAAAAGCTCGAAAATTATTTATCATTTAAAAACGATAGATAATTAACAACGAAAAAAAACACTCTGGAATAATGTATTGATGACTAAGTCTTGGGAAACCAAACCTAACATAAAGTCATCATGCTAAGAAATTTTATTACAATTCCCCATGGGGTATGAACATGCTAAAAAAAATTAAAAAAGGGCTTAGGAAGGCCTGCATGGACTTTTGAACTTCAATATTGAACAAGTAATTGTTCATCTTTGGCGGCTCACTTAAAAGTCCAACTAAGTGCAACTCAAGTGGTAACATCTGGCTCCTACTGCGGGACGGGTGCTTGATCTGGTCTTTAGGCAAGGAGAGCATGCGAGAACCATAGAATCTCTGGTTTCAATAATCTGTAGAAACATCTCAACTTGACAAGACAACCTTAGTAGCACAAAATCTTGTAAATGCCAACGAACCATTAAGTTGCTTTATTAGAAACTAAATGGAAAAACGAAACTTTAACTAAAGAAAAAAATTATTATTCCTAAGTACAGAAAAGAAATACAGAAAGTAAGTGCTCACTTTAAGGAGCTTATTTTCCTACTCTAAGCATAACATAGTCAGAACGTTAAGTGAAATGATAAATCCAATGCAACCACCTTAGCATTTTATAAAAATTTAAATTTTTTTTCTGTCTTTGGTTACCAGCCAAAGCAAGGACATATTTATTAGAAAGTGCAAACCTGTGCAGATATTCAGGATGGGTGGGTTGGATGGGAAATCATAGCCATGTAGAAATTCATCAAACTACTTCCCAAACTAGCATGTGCTTCTGCAGGCTTCTTCTACCCAAGCTTGGATAGGGCTAATGTACATATCCTCCATCGGCAGTATCAAATTTGAATCTTCGATGCATTGCCTCTCAACTATTCATTGATAATACTTGTGTGTGACTTTGGATGATATGTCTCTGAATGATCATAAGAAAACTTTGTATACTGCTCCTCCATATCAAGATTTCCCCAAGTTTTTGAGTGAACACTCCCTTTTGTGGACATGTCATAGATGGGATTTTCAATAAATCCTCCAAAAGATTCTGAATAAGCACTCCCTTCTCTGGACATATTGTAAATGGGATTTTCAATAAATTTCCAATAGTCATCATACCCATCCATGTCAGATGTGAGGGAGTCTTCATCCATGGCATCATGCTCCCGTCTATCCATGTCTTCCTCGTGTTCATAACAATCTTCTTCGGAAGATTTGGTTTCAAAAATGTTACAAGGCAGTAAACTTTCCAAACCTTCATTAACATGTGGAGAACAAGGGCTAGTGTCATACACACCATACATATCTTATCATAAGTTTCTTTATAGGCTTCTGTAATGGTTTCTTCTTGAGGTAAATATGGAGAAAAACAGTGATCATGATCAATGAAATAATCATGAGAACACTCCAAATTTTCAATAGTTTCTATTATGGTATCATGAAGACGATCTTCAACAATATCTTCAATCAAGTAACCTTTATGAACATATTCAATGGGATCACTTGGGATGTGTTGCTCAAAGGGTTCCTCTAGCTTTGCCAAATCTTCGTTATTTTCTGTTAAAGTGATATGACGATGGTTTTCAACAATGTCTCCAAATAAGGGTTCTTCGTAAAACTCTTCAACGAGATTGTCATGGATGTGCCCATCTTCAAAATTCTGCCGTGTATTAAGAATTTGAGAGAGACCTCAGATTCTTTAATAAGCCAGTTAATCTCTTCCTTTCTTAAATAACTTAGAGGGAATTCCACACATTCGACGTTGTCTATGACAACACGAGGACGTTCTTCAATGGGAGTATCATGGATCTCCTCTTCACTTAAGTGTTCAAGAAGTGATTTCAAGTCTTCAATACTTTGTATCATGGAAAATGGTCCATCATATGTTTCCATGTGATACTCTGTCCCAGATAGGTAGAAGGTAAAGATATTTTCAAGAATTTTTTTCAAACCATTCATACTACCCCTACCATCATGCCACTTCTCTAAAAACATTTAAAGGAAACTTGGAAAGGAGGTTATACATTTATTAGGAAGGCCCTGATAGAACCAACAACCAGCATCTCCCTGAAAAGTACTAGCAAACATTTCCATCATATTGTCCTCATTTTGGAGTCAGCCAACAATTGAACGAAAGACTTGATATGCCAGATGGTTGAATCACCATAATTTCCATGAAAGACTGGAAGCCATTTATATACATCCCCCACATCATGACCAAAGTTAGGAAAACTCGGGATGTCTGAGAAATCGATAGGATGAAAAGTCCAACTATCTGGGCACCACACTGCTCCCTTAATTCATCCATGTCAAAAATTAATAGTATGCATTTGATATAACAATTGAACCTTATACTGAATAGGCGAAGCTGTCAAATGATGAGCTTTAAAGGCTTTAATATGTCGCATGGGCTCATCTACACACAACAAAACTTCACAAGTTTATGAGATAACAGGGTTTTATCCCTTGAATGGAGTCGCCGCGTGACAAGAAAAAATGTGCATTTAAGACTTTCTCATAAAAATTATTTTTTTGTTTTTCTTTTGTAAATTATGAAAAAAAAAAGTTAGTGGATTCGTCGGATGAAAAATTAAAAACTAATCTAAAAAATCATCAAACAAAAGTTGTATTCCGGGTATAAAAAGATTTATCCCCGGCAACGACACCAAAATGTTGTTGCCTAATTCGCACCTCGAGTCACGTGGTAGAAATCTTCAAGCCACTAGGTGCGACCTTAGGGGCAAGCAAGAGTGAAGTACTGTCACTTGATCTTGACTCTTCCGTCTAGCCTCTCTCTTAGTGAAGCCAAGGGGGTGGTCCCTAGTGAAATGATCTAAGGTTGTTTTAATCTATGAAAATAAAACAACTATTCTAGGAGATGATAACACAAATACTGAAACTAAGATGAATTGCAAATAACTTAAATAACTAGCATATAAAATAACATTCCATACAACACATTGATTAACTTAAATATCAATAATAAATAAAAATGCCAGATAGACCAATGCTAATGGAGTGCTTGTGTAAAGGGGGTTGCTAGTGATGTCTCAAGAAGTATTACAGTTGTCTTGGTTTGTCTGTTTTAGAATTATTAAGTGAGTAATTAAGGAGTGGGTTGATTGTTGGTTGATTTTATTAAAAATGTGGTAATGATCTGATTATTAAAAGGAAAATGGTATTCCAAATATACCCAATGGGTACAAGGAATATGTCTGGATTTAATCGAAAGTGGCTCTCACAGTGACGTGTGGGCTAGATGGAGTCGTGGGGTTGTGTTCAACACTACACCAACAAGAGTGTATCCTAACGGGGCCCCACGGTCACATTATAGTAGTTCTCGTTTCACTTGCAGAATTTCCCCACTAACGAGTAATTTCGGGAATAATCGGATTTTCACTTGGGGAATTTAATCGGAGTGTGAAACTAATTACTAGTCACTCCAATCCATTTTTTATTGTCCCACCGATCCAGCCAATGGCTTACAGTGGTCACAAGAGCATACAGGAATTGAAGCCTTGTTTATTTTAAGAGTTTTAAAATTAAATATGAGTTGTTTAAATCACAGTGTTGATACTCTCCTTTCTGAGAACACGGCCGGATTAGTTAATTTTAACTTAAGAAAGTAAAAGAACTTGAAAAAATTAAAAATAATAAAAATAATAAAAAAATGTGAATCCCCCTTGGGGGATGGGGTGTGGGCACTTGGATTCCCACTTGCTTCTCTTTTTTTACAATGATTACAATCAGAAGGAATTTTGTTCCTTTGTAGAATAGGAGACATGTATACAAATTTTGGGGTTTTAAAACTACCCAAAGAAGAGGTAGGAAGAAAGGTGGCTCCTTGATGGCTTATATCTTAAAAAATTAGCCAGAATGCCTCTCTACCTGATCATCAACTGCTGCAAAACAGCCAATAATCTTATGCTAAATGTGTTAGATTAATCAATTAAAGCATAAAAAAATTAGCATATAACTCAAGTACTTTAAATGATATGAAAATATAGAATGCAAGTACTTAGTTTTGGGAGTTAGATCTATGAATTGTAATCCTTTTAAAATCAGATCTAAACTTATAAATGCAAATGCAAATCAAATTAGTTTATGATATTCTTTATGCACTAAAATGATTAACACTGTTGAAAGTAACTAGTAACCGGAAAATTTTAATTTTGAAAAGGTGAAGGAAAGAGAGAAGAAAAGAGTTGAAAGCTTGGGAACTTTGGGTCGTGGAGTCTACTTTGGTGGAACACCGAGAGACTATGTCTTTCATAAGAAATTGAAGATGAGGAAGATGCAAACAAGCTCAACCCCTTCTTCAAGTGAGATCACCTGCAAACTTGGAAAACCTTGCACAAAAAAGGTTAAAAGCTTGGTGCCACCTACAACAGAAACTTGGAAAACATGAGCATTAAACAAAATGAACATGTCATTCTAAGAAATCTACTTGCAAATGAACAATAAGATTATGAAGCAAACAAGCTTTTCTAAACTTATCCTACTGGGATACAGCTCCCCTTCAAAGGTCAAATTCAACCAACATAAAGCAAAGAAAACAAGATAGATTATACCTCATAAGCACTGGACAATTACCATCCACACATTAAAAGCGTTACACCATAGATCTTCCTCCAAATCCTTTATTATTCCAAAAAAGAATTACAAACTATTATAGCAGAGGTACAACAGCCTTTCGGTCCTCTAACCATCATCTGAAAATGAGAAGCAAAGCCTTGCTTAAATAGAAAAGAGCAAGCTCAAGGGAGGGCGCACTTGCTAAAGGAAGAGTCTAGCTCAAATGGAAAGAGCTAGGAAGTAGTGCTTTGTGGGTTTGGTAATGGTAAGATCAAAAAATTGGAAATCCAACACTCAAAACTCAACACAATTCCCAAAAAATGAAAGCTTTCCTTAGAAAATGCGCTCCCACTTGGAGGAAAATTCCATTGCTTTGATTTACTCGGAAATAGCATGATTTGACGTCCCAAAATCCTTAAGATACTTGCCGCTTTACTTTGCCAACTCACGGAACTCCCTTTCGGCAAGTTTCCATGTATTTATGAGTTGCTGAATTTTTCACTTTTTCCAACTTTTTGGTCTTTTTTGAGTTTTTCGAGTAATAATTAATTTTGGAGATAAATAATTACTTGAAAACTTAGGAAAGTGGGTTTAGGAGTTTAGTAGGTGCTCTGAGTTAGAAAATGAGCACCCCTATGGAAAAAACAACCTCCTAGCCACACTTTTACGACTTTTTAAACTTTTACGATTGACTTATTAAAAATAAGCCTATACAAACAGCCGAAGAAGAAAAAAAAAAAATTTCCAAAAATTTAAAAACACTTATGGGGGACTTAGGACATGTTCATAATGACTCAAAATAATGGTTAGCATGGTAATATACATTGACACATAGGTTTTAATAACCTCCCAAGGCCTAACCACCAAGGCAATTACTACAGCTTTGGAGGCTTGAGTGAAAAACTCGAAAATTATTTATCGTTTAAAAAAGATAGATAATTAACAACGAAAAAAACACCCTAGAATAATGTATTGATGACCAAGTCCTAGGAAACCAAACCTTTTACATAAAGTCATCATCCTAAGACATTTTATTACAATTCCCCATGAGGTATGAACATATTAAAAAAATTTAAAAATGGCCTAGGAAGGCCTGCATGGACTTTTGAACTTGAAAATTGAACAAGTAATTGTTCATCTTTGGCGGCTCACTTAAAAGTCTAACTGAGTGCAACTCAAGTGGCAACATGACCTAGAGAGGAGTGTGCACTAGTCCTCTATCTCTTTCATGGTCTTCCTTTCTAGTTGATCTCTCTCCCTTTTGGAGTCACTAGGGTTTCTTGGTCTTCTTAGAGTATCTTAGAGCATCTTGGATGTCTAGGGCTAAGGTTTATCTCTTGCAGATTGGAGATTAGGGTATTGTACTAAGACCCTAGGGTACTTTGTTGAAGAAGAAGAAGAAAGGAGGACATCTTGCCTTGGAGGATGTGTGGGAGTGATTGTTTCATATTGGAGTGCCTTTATTGAGCGAGGGTTTTCTTGTTTTCCCTGGCTAGAGTTTTGGAGGCCAGTGGAATTTTAATAGCCTTGAAAAAAGGCTATGGTATGTACATGTACTTCATATCGAGCATATAAATTAAGTTTTCAACTGTCCAAAACTTGTGCATTTTCCAAATTTGATTTTCAGCCATATTTGCTTTTTATGTTTTGTTATATATGTCTTGATGATTTGACATAAGTAAAAGGAAAATTGTTAAGTGATTTAACATCTTTATTGAGGAATCTAGGGGTTGTTTTGCTGCTGCTATACCTGTTGTTTTACTATTATTATAACTGCTGTGAAAGTGAATTTTCAGATTTGGTTTATGTGGCACAAATTGCCCTAGAGGGTTGGAACTTATCCATGTTGTTTGCTATCTTTTCTCCTTGGATTGCCTAGAATATTTTATTGTTTGGAAGTGAAATATCGTACTTTTTCCACTGGTGTTTCATACACTATTTGACAACAGCCCTGAAGCTGAAAATTCATAGGGTTAAGATCCAGGAAACCTCTAGTAAAAGAGGTGAAATTTCTGTTTTGCATTAAAAGTCAAACACCTCGAACAAATTCATTTATATAGAATAATTTGCATAACGAATGTTGTATTTAGATACACAGTATGCCCTCCTCCTTGGGAAGCTTTGTCCCCAGAACTTGACAACCAAAGAGTAGCTCTGTAATGGACATAAATATCAAATATGCATTGTATAAAATACCACTACTACTACTAATAATATAAACAATTGATAAAGTAACATGACCTAACTAAAGGACATGACTATTCAACCACGTGACCAGTCAATGTGTATATACACTGTTACAATGGTCACTGTAAATCATATCTATTCATTCATATTCTTATGCAATTATACTTATTATTGTTTTATATGGATTTATGTTCTCTATCATTTTTATGTTGGATATTTATTAGTAAATGAACTTTGTTCATTTCAAGCTCATCCGTGGCACCTTCGTGTTCTTCCTTGGACTTTGCTTGGAGAATATCATGTGCACCAAAACATAACCTGGATGACGTTGTGTGGGCATCCTACGAACCCATTTGAAATGATGAAAGCTTGAATTATGATTCATCAAAAGATGAAAATAATTCAAAATTTTCCCCTGGTTGGAAATGTTCCAAGGTATTGTATGGATCCAATATGGATGAAACATTTCTTCAAACATGTCACCTACACATATAAAGTATAGCTTAGAAATTTTGTCAAACACATTGACAACATAAAGGTGCCAAGATGAATGGGAATGCAACTCTTAAGTCCTTTTGAAAATCAGTATTGAAGATCCATCATGGAGAAGTGTTGGCAGTTAATCCACCCTTAGAAAAATTACTCGAGCATGTGGGCCAATAGCTTAGAGATAGAGTGCATTGACGAATATTTGGGAAAACATGGATTCAAGTCCTACTTGGTACATGTTTGCTTCTCAACATGGTAGGAGAGTTAGGTTGGAAGCTAGGTATGTGTGCTCAAGCTAGTCTATTGCTTGGGGGGAGGTGTTGCAATCAAGCCACTTTCTAGAAAAATACTCGAACATGTGTGCCAATGACTTAGTGGTAGAATTCCCTAAACTAGTCTTTGGGAGGTCTTGGGTTCAAATCTGTAATGTCCCCTTCTGAGTAGTTTGTAATGTTCCATTTTAAAAAAAAGGGAATAACTGAGGACTGATAGCACTAGGAGCAGAAGGTACATCAATTCAGTATTATTAAGTCATCGATGTAGAAGGAGGGCCATCAAAGTTCATATCCTAAAGCATGCGAAGCATGCAGGCCTTGTTTAGTCAGTATTAAAGTCAACATCAAATTAGAATTGCATGCATGCAAAAGTGAAGCATAAACCCTAAAAGTGACATGCAAACCCTAAAAGCATATGAAGATCTATTTAAGAAGGGTTATGGAACTAAAGGAACTATCTATTGTTATTGTTGATTGATTTTGGAGTTTCGAGCAGTAGCACAGCGTGCAGCCGCGACAGTTGGAGTTGGAGACGGTGTCTTCAGCTAGCGAGGGTTCGGCAGTCAGATATCTGCCCTAGTCTCTTGTTGGGATAGATCATCCAGGTTTATCCATTGTATCCATCATATACTACAGTATTCAGAGATCCAGCACATTCCGAAGGGTTATTAGCAGATCCACGTTTTGCAGCCGGAAGTAGCAGGGAAAACACAAAAGAATTCGCTGGGACCACAAAACCCAATCTTTCCTCTGCATGTCAGCTTCCTCTTTCTCAGTAGGCCTATCCTACGGTATGCAGTGATTATCAACCATCAGTGTGCTCACCGGGAGCAGCTATCATCCAAACAGATCAGTTGGGAGCGTGAGCCGGAGAACTGCTAATCAATTCGCCAGGGCACTTATAGGCAGCCAAACCTCCGCATGTGCCAGGCCATCTCTCTAGCATCAGCAGACGAACAAATTCAGAAAGTTTCAGCCTGAATGGACCTCTCCTCCTACAAAAACGTCACCTTCAGTCTGGAGGGTTTTTACGGTACTACGAGGCGGTAACACCGGAGGAAAAGAGCATTATTAGACCACCCATCCAGATCCTTATGCATGCAGCTATCTCTGGAGTCATTATCAGCCAGAATATCAGTGGTAAGTGTTAATTTCTCTCTGCAAAACCCTAACCCTAGTTCAACTATATTTTAGGGCATCTTTGCATGGCAAGTTTGCATGCACAGTTATTTTGCAAATTTGTATGAGATTGAGTGCGCGAGTCAGCATTATCATAGAACAATAGAGAATATCAGTATTTGGGATATTACAGTGGTATCAAAGCATGTTCCTTGCCAGCTGTGGGCATGCAAAATTGTAAATGAATTCAAAAGATCCATACAACATTACTTACCCGAGACAGAGGTTTAGAAACAGTGATAGAGGAGAAGAGGAATTAGAGGACATAGAGTTGGGGGACAGAGAGTATAAGTTTGGAAAGGGCAAAGAAACAATGGCTGATGATGATAAAACAACTTTCAATACTCTCATGTCAACCATAAAAGAACTCACTACTGGGCAAAAAGAAATGATGAGTACCTTCAGGAAAAGGATAGAGAAAAATGGGCCCACCCCACATAGTCCCTTGTTTCCCAATAGTGATAGGGTATCCACCAGTAGTAGTGGGAAGCACTTACATACCAACATGCAGAGCCATCCCCATATATACAACAAGCCTTCTCGACCTACCATGCCTCAATTCTTAGATAGTTCAGTTGCAGTGCCTCTAGCACAAGTAGAACTAGAAGAATCCATGAGTGCCTATCTGAGAGAGTATAGAGCTTTAGGAGATGACTTCGATTTAGCCATGACCTTCACTAACTTCTGCCACTTTAAAGTAAGAACAAACCCAGAGCTTACAATAGGCCCACCACCCTAGCAGATGCCATCAGCCGGACTAGAGATTTGCAGAGGTTGGCAGTATTTCAACACTTGCCTCGATATCAGGAATATCTAGCCTTGGGTGATGAGGTATGTGCAGCATTGTCCTTCCAAGATTATTACACCATCAAGTTCGGGAGCCAGCCCAAGGATTTGGATGAGGATCTCCTTAAAGGCATAGTTAGGGGAGTGAAGAAAGATGAGCATGAAGTACAGGTTGTTGGTGAGCTTGATTTGGAGTTAACAGTACATGATAAGGATGTGCATGAGGAGATAACATTAGAGCCATCCTATGAGTCTAGCGACACCAGCACATTCGCTAGTCAAATTGTGGTCAAGCCGTATGATGAGTTGGAGTTGGTATACTCTTCATCACCTACATCAGGAGTCCAGACAGTTATGACAGACGAAATACATGTGGTGCAAGGCAATGAGCACAACAGGCGAGACAGTGGGTAGTCACAAATGGAGGTTAGGGAGAGTTTATACATGCATAAGATAGAGCTTCCAGATGAT
Organism: Pseudotsuga menziesii; assembly: GCA_001517045.1. Taxonomy (NCBI): domain Eukaryota; kingdom Viridiplantae; phylum Streptophyta; class Pinopsida; order Pinales; family Pinaceae; genus Pseudotsuga; species Pseudotsuga menziesii. The sequence goes on from LPNX010791945.1 coordinate 503,006, forward strand.
AGCCATCGAAAGAAGATTGAACGTGTTAAAGAAAGCATTCTAGAAATGAAAGAGAGGACCAAGATACTCCGAGACACCATAGTACAATGAGATGTTGAGCTTATAGTTCTTCGAGTTGTATGTAGCAAGTCAGTCGTCAGGCTTTCTAGTATTGAAGAGCAGTTGGATTCCTTGATGGGGCAGCAGAAGAAACATACTATTGCATTTCAAAGCAGTCTTCTTCAGGAGTACATAGACAAGGCTTGCAGTAGCTTGAGTCCACATTTCCATAATGGCGGATGGTTTTTACAGGTTGGCCAAGATCGAGAAATTGGGCAGCAGTATATGAGCATTCCAGTTGAAATCGGAAGGGAAAAATGTCAGCTTGGTAGGATTATTCCTTGTGATGGTGCTTATGGACAAGGTCATTTTTGGGGATTAGATTGGAGAGAGATTAAGAGTCGGTGTCCTATTGAGTGGGTGATTCTTAGGAAGACATTCCTAGCCAAGGGTATAGTCCCACAAGAGCCTTGGGATATTTGGGATGAAAGATGCACAAGTTTGTGTTGGGATCCAGGTGTGAGACCTTATGAGGGATGGATACAATGTTTACTGATGGGGTTACTTGGGAGTCTTTGAGATGCTCCTTGTGTCGATACTACGCAAGGTAGCGGTGGATGCATTTTGACCTTTGCAATTCTCAGATTGATTTGGGACCCTGGGATTACAGTGACTAGTGGTTTGGTGATTGCTAGAGGATGCTTTCGTGAGGTCTATTGTGATGGTACCTCCTTTACAACCTGGTTAGTTACTCTACTTATAGGGGGCTTCGATGGGATATCTTGTGATGGTACCATGCAGTGCAGTGCTTTGAGCAGAGGGTGCTACAAATCTCCTAGGATAATTTGGGACCCTGGGATCATCCCCAGATTCAGTTGGTTTAGTTTGGTTGATTGTGGAGTTGCGTTGGGATTGCTTGAGGACAAGCAATCTTTGGCGAGGGAGGACTATAATGTTCCGTTTTTTTATAAAAAGGTAATAACTGAGGACTGATAGCACTAGGAGCAGAAGGTACATCAATTCAGTATTATTAAGTCATCAGTGTAGAAGGAGGGCCATCAATCTTCATATCCTAAAGCATGTAGAGCATGCAAGCCTTGTTTAGTCAGTATTAAAGTCAACATCAAATTAGAATTGCATGCATGCAAAAGTGAAGCATAAACCCTAAAAGTGACATGCAAACCCTAAAAGCATATGAAGATCTATTTAAGAAGGGTTATGGAACTAAAGGAACTATCTATTGTTATTGTTGATTGATTTTGGAGTTTCGAGCAGTAGCACAGCGTGCAGCCGCGACAGTTGGGGTTGGAGACGGTGTCTTCAGCTAGCGAGGGTTCGACAGTGATATATCTGCCCTAGTCTCTTATTGGGATAGATCATCTAGGTTTATGCATTGTATCCATCATATACTACAGTATTCGGAGATCCAGCACATTCCGAAGGGTTACTAGCAGATCCACGTTTTGCAGCCAGAGGTAGCACGGAAAACACAAAAGAATTCGCTGGGACCACAAAACCCAGTCTTTCCTCCGCATATCAGCCTCCTCTTTCTCAGCAGGTCTATCCTACGGTATGCAGTGATTATCACCCATCAGTTTGCTCACTGGGAGCAGTTATCATCGAAACAGATCAGTTGGGAGCGTGAGCCACAGAACTGCTAATCAATTCGCCAGGGCACTTAGGCAGCCAAACCTCTGCATGTGCCAGGCCATCTCTCTAGCATTAGTAGACGGACAAACTCAAAAAGTTTCAGCCTGAACGGACCTCTCCTCCTACAAAAACATCACCTTCAGTCTGGAGGGTTTTTACGGTACTACGGGGCGGTAACACCTGAGGAAAAGAGCATTATTAGACCACCCATCCGGATCCTTATGAATGCAGCTATCTCTGGAGTCATTATCAGCCAGAAGATCAGTGGTAAGTGTTAATTTCTCTCTGCAAAACCCTAACCCTAATTCAACTATATTTTAGGGCATCTTTGCATGGCAAGTTTGCATGCATAGTTATTTTGCAAATTTGTATGAGATTGAGTGCGCGAGTTAGCACTATCATAGAACAATAGAGAATATCAGTACTTGGGATATTACATAGTCACCTCGAGCAACTCATTAGCCTATCCAGTTCTCATAGGCTATAGTCGTCAAAAAGGGAATTAATTAATTCTCAATGTCACCTAGGCCAAAAGATTTTATAAAGTGACATTAGTAATTAATTTATCTAAAGTGACTTTATAAAAGTCACTTCATGATAAATTGAGCGGAAAATTTAAAGTTAAGTCATAAAGTGCTCAATTTAAAAATTAAAAGGTGGGATGAAGGATTTTTCTCCATAAAGTCACTTTATTAAATTTTAAATGGAGAAAAGCCAAGGAAAATCGAAAAGTCACTAAAAGAGGGGAGAGTGAAATTATAAAAAGGAGAAGGAGAGCTCATTCTCTCATTCTTGTCATTTTACATCTGTCAAAAAGAGCTCTTGAGCAAACTTCTCTTAGATGAAAACTTAGTAGGAGGAGAATGGTTTCGATGGTGAGACTATCCATCCTAGCCATGGATTGAGTAGGAATCGTCTAATATTTCTCACCGTTCTTCATTGCCAAGGTATGTGATTGCATTTCTAGTTCCAGATCTGGGATCTTCCATTTGGATTTGCAGTGATTTGTAATGTTCTCTTGCAGAGGGTGTTTGCTATGGATTGAGATATTCAAGGAGAGGGCGCATCTGTTGTATGGGCTTCTAGATAAAGAGAGCACAACGATCATCATTCTGGCTATGAAAGGAAGAGGGTGCACCATCTCACTCAGATTTCACAGTTTCTTGGGATGCCAATGACAAGTTGCTAAAGGAAATAAGTGTGGGACATTCGTAGCATTCTTCTTTGGGTCACTCATTTGATTCTCTCATTCCAAATCCAAACCAAGAGAAGTGCGCGCTGCTAATAGAGTACGGTAAACAGTCTGTCAAAATCGTGGGGTTTGTGGTTATCTGTCATTGCTGCAAAATTAATATCTGAAGGTGTCTTTTGGAAGTTGGATACCTGGGAACATGAACAAGGCTGCAAAGAAGAACCAAACTGTCACTCTTCTACCCATGTCATCTGTTGTTTAAAAGAGTCTGATATATATATGTTGCTGTTGGTGAAGGTGACCAAGAGAAGGGTATTCGCAGTATGCTACAGGCTGCCCTTTATTGAACTGCTGGTGCAATATTTTTAAGTAAACATCCTATAAACAATAGTCAATTCCAGCGCTGTACAACTCCTATTTTGCTTGCAATAAAGGTACTTCTGCACTGTGGTTTCATACTATTATTTTTATAAGTCCTAGCTTCATTATATGGCGTGTCGGTGGCTTAAACCTACAGCAAGAGTATTCTTAATGAAATCTGGTGTGAACAGTGATATGTATTTGAGGTGGTCATTAGAAGTCTGTAATATCCCAAACTGATATTCTACTGTTCTTTGCTGCTATGTTGTTTGTTCATACACTCAATGATGTGCAAAAAGCTGAATAAAATGTGCATGCAAAAGTGTCGTGCCAAATGACCCTAAAACATAGCAGATCTGGAGAGAATATAGGGTAGAAAGTTTCAGAAAGAAACTGTACACTTACCACTGATAAATAGGCTGATAGTACTCCAGAGATATGTTGCATGCAAGGTGTGCCGGGATAGAGTGCTGCTTTCCTCAGTTTGACGCCCAGCTACATGTGTGCCTTCTTCAGGAAGAGAATGACATTTTTGGAGGAGGAGGTGCCCGATACTGCTGAAACTTTGTCGGGATGTTGGTCTTTACTTGCCGCAGAGAATGGTGGTCGCATGCAGAAGTTTTTCCCTCCCTGAGGCACCTAGCGAATTGTTTTGCACTGGAGGATGACGTCACCCTTCTTCTACAAATTTGTTGTTGGCTCCTCCGAATATGCAAACAATGACTTGGCAATCACTTAGTAGAGTGTGGGTAGTGTTGCCGCCTAATTCACACTTTAAGACACAGGAAAGTCACAACCTGCTATGTGTGTCCTTGGGGGCAAGTGAGAGCTGGGGACCACTGTCACCACAGTCCACAACTCCTCCATTTAGGCAAGATCCCAACAGAGCCAAGGGGGGTAGTCCCTACGGAAAGACTAAGTTCCAGTTTTATTAATTAATTACAGATTAATTAAAGGGATCTTTTATTAAGAATTAAGGCTAAGACTTTAGAATATCTAAGGAATGACAAGCAGCATGCAAGTGCACAGAATTCCTTTAATGACAAGCAGACCTTGAGATAAATAAAGACCAGTGCCTATTACAAATGGAGTTTAAAGGTGGATTACAACTTTATAAATTTACAAATGAATTTGAGATTTTAGTTAAAATTAAACTACAGCTTAGGTGTTGTACAACAAAATGAATGAGCAAATAAACAATGAATCAAGATATTAAGCAATATACAGTTGATCTAAATTTATCAATATTAACCAATGAACAAGATTTACTAGTTATGAACCAAAGAAAGCAGAAGAAAACTCTAAATGGAAATTGTTAACCAACAGTAAATAAAGGAAAGAAAGACTTTAAGTTTGATTTACTTGAAGCAATTTAAACAAATGTTAAGCATTCACCACATGAACAATTGCAGAACTGAAAGTAAATGAAACTGAAAGTAAAGTGTTGGAGTGCTTGCAGTAAAATAAAAGTGAAAGTGCTTGCAGTAAAACCTTGAACAGCAAGGCAAAGATAAAAAGGGACCAATGTTTGTAGGACGTTTTGCAATGTCTCTTGGTAAATTTTAATAAATTTTATTAGAGTTGGAATCTTTGATTATGTTTTAGAACCGGTGGTGTGACTACCCCGATCGAGTTCTTCTCAAACCGAAGAGGGATTGTTGTTGCGCTCAACAGGTGGGAGCAAAGCCCACCCCTAGCTCACAGGTCAAACCCCAATGGCTCGGTGCTCACAAGGAGGACGTCGATGCGCCTAGAGACCCCCTTGGTCTACTACCCCTTGCAGCGTCCGAGTCACTGTTTTTAATCAATTCGAAAATCACTAAATGGATGCCTATTAAACTAGGACTTCCCTTTCTCCTGGTCGTATCTCGGAGTACCCCGGAGGGTGATAAACGAGTAGAGAAGCAGGAAATAGAGAAGCTTTGTTGGTTAATTTTATGGGTTAATTTTAAGTCTTGGGTGATTAAGATACAATGTACATTTTAAGTTATCAACAAGATCACCAAGCGATGTCCCTTATGGGAGGTGCTGGTATTCGATCTTGGACTGAAAATAAAATGTGTTGAAGATTGTAGTAGGAAAATAAAGTGTTTCTTTAATTACCTAAGCCCCCACTTCTCCTGCTTTTCATATCCAACTTGAAGTCCCTAAAGGTAGATGACAAGTGGATAGAGGATACGCAGGATATATGGGTTGTATGGTTACTTCCTTTAACAGAAAATTTACAGATTACTGAACTTGAAAGAAAACTGTAAAGTAAAGCCTAACCGCACAGCAATCTCTGTGACAGAGATGGTGGTCTGTCACAGAGATAGGTGGGTAACAGGAAAAATAAATCTGCTTAAGCTAACCTCACAACAATCTCTGTTACAGAGATGGTGGTCTGTAACAGAGATAGGTGGGTGAATGAATAAAACAGTAAACTAAATAAAACAGTAAACTAACCTCACTTCAATCTTTGTGACAGAGATGGTGGTCTGTCACAAAGAGAGGTGGGTGAACAGAAAATAAAACAATTTTCTACTTCCTAATCTATTTATGTGTATATTACAAATGCTTTATAAATTTTGCAGAATACCCCAAGAGGACTCCTCTTTGGGGTTTACAAATAACAGAAAAGGGAGGAAAGAGTTGAGGGTTTGAACCCCTTTTGGAACCGGTTGAAGGTTGAGGTATTTCTGTGTCCTTTTGGGCAGCAACTCTCCTTTAAATGTGCACAACCTGTCAAAAAACAGCGAGCTATTCTTCACTGCAAATCACATGAAATACTAAAAAAATTGCTGTTACAATATTAGTACAAAATTTACAATTTTTTACATAAAAATCTAAGCGAAAGTATGACAGAAATATGAAGTTTAGAGGGCTGAAAAAAACTGAGTTTTCAGCCACCTAAATGATGTTAGAACAGCAGAAATAAAAGCCTATACTGATGTACTAAGGGTTGGGGCCTTGAAATCAAGGTTTTTATCACTATACAGTGATAAAAACTGAGTTTCAAAACCCTTTTTACAGAAAGTGCGAAAATGAAAACAGAAAATAAATGGCTGAAAATGACTGTTTTTTAAGGTGAAAGCAACATGTAAATAACAGAACTTAAAGCCTAAACTGATATACTATGGGTTGGGGCCTTAAAACCAAAGTTTTCATCACTATACAGTGATAAAAACTGAGTTTTAAAACCCTTGTAACAGAAAGTGCGAAAATGAAAAACTGTTTTTTAAAACAATGGAAGGGGTACTCCTTCGCTTTGGATCCCTGCAATAAACTTATAGAAGCTGCAAAATATGAGCAAAGAGGTGAGTAAACAAATAAACCCTACAAAATACTTTGTAGAGTCTTACTAATCTACTCACAAATGTAGGTAAAAACACTTCTACCTACAAGTTTCTCCACAAAATACTTTGTGGAGAACTATCCAAGCTAATACAAATGCAACTAAATAAAAATAAAACAGGTTACCTCACAAGAAGCACAAATGTAGACAAGAGCCACCAAAGTTCCTCCAAAGCATTTACTTGTATTATGGCCCAACTAGGGCAAGAATATTACAATGGCGAGAGAAGAATCGAGAAGTAATCCGGCAGCATAACAATAGCATGAGAGAGCATGAGAAATGAGGGAGTGAGGCCCCCATTTTATAGTTGAGGAAGACCCCCAACCCCTTGAAGATCAATGGTTGAGATTAGATCTAGATCTAGGTTAAATCTCAACCACTAGATCTAGGTTTTTGACTTTTATTCCTCTCAATCAATCTCAACCCTTCGATTAATTCTTGATCAATGGCTAGGATGCTTGATCCATGTCTTCATATTTTCCACCCTTAGATCTAGGGTATTGACTTAATGCTCACCTTAGATCTCTTTTCTGGAAAAACGTGGGCCCAAGTAGGCGCCCTCCTCCAAATGTAGCTTTGACCCCTCTAAATATGGTAAGCTCCTCCAAAAATAGCGCCCTCTCTAAATATGGGGCACCCTCATTATGGCTAGCGCCCTCCATCTTTAGCGCTCCTCTATCTTAGCATGACGCCCCTCCTTTAAACTTGACGCCCCACTATTTGCTAGCGCCTTCTTAAATGGGGGAGTCTTCCCTTATTTGGTGGCGCCTTCTAAATATAGTGGAGACTCTACATACTAGCGCCCACCTCTAATTTGGTATAGCGCTTCCTTCATAATGCATAGCGCTTCCTTCATAATGCATACGCCCCCTTTAGTGAGGGTTTAGACCATTCCACATGTGACGCCTCCAAAGATGGTGGCTTGGCCACTAAATGGCCTCCAAACTTAGCTTTGACTTGGTTATTTGCTCCAAAAATAATATTTAACCCTTAGACTTAGGATAAATATTTATTTCACCTTAGATTTAAAATTTTCAATTTAATTTTTAAATTTTCCCAATATTGACTTAGGAAAAATTTAAAAATAACTTAAAAAATTATATCTTGGCCATGGGGGGGTGGAAAAATTTGGAATAAATTTTTCCTAGGCTTAACAACCCCCAAACAAAATTACCATGGCATTATTTGATTTTTTCCTTCAAAATCAAATAATGTGATTTTTGACTTAGGAAAATTAAAAATTTCCCTAGGGGAGATAGACCCCTCCTGACCAAAATTGGTCTATCTCTTCAACCGCTTATCAGAACAACATGGGACTCGAAGCAGTGGCTTAGGGGGTTTCATAGCAATTTTACTTTGCATTCATAGCCCCTATTACAAAATGCCATGCTTGAGCAATTACATTATT
>LPNX010791945.1:511164-558414 GCA_001517045.1 Pseudotsuga menziesii
GGTAGCCTGTTGAGAAGGATAGTGATGACATGCAGGAAGAAAATTGAGATTCTATGTCCCAGCGAATTACTCTGGAGATTTCCAGCTAAACCCCAACAGTAAATATGAAGCTGCAATAAATCTCTCTCTGTATACTAGATTGTTGAAGATGAATGAATACAATGAATAACTAGTGACAGACCTGGATAATCTATCCTGAAGTGATTAGGGAAGATAGATTTCGCTGCTGAAACCCCTTGTTAGCTGAAGACCTTCATCTCCAACCCCAACTTGTTGCTGCTACTGCTCTAGAAACCAAACTCAATAATAATAATCATGGATGATCATTTTGGTTCAATGACCCTTTTGAAATAGCTTTAGCATGTACTTTTAGGGTTTGCATGTCACTTTTAGGGTTTTCACTTTACTTTTTGCATGCATGCAATTCTAATTGCTCGTTGACTTAAGACTAAAGAAATAAAGTTTGCATGCTCTACATGCTTTATGATAATAACTCTGATGGCCCTCTTTACTATATTGATGACTTAATAATACTGAATAATTGTTCTAATATGCTCCTAGTATTAAATGTCCTCAATCAATTCCCTATTTATCAATAACGGAACATTACAGTCCTCCCTCGCCAAAGATTGTTTGTCCTCAACCAATGTCAACGCAACTCCATAATCAATCAACTGAACCATCTGAATCCGGGGATGATCCCAGGGTTCCAAATTATCCTAGGAGATCTGTAGCACCCTCTGCTCAAAGCATTGCACTACAAGGTACCATCACAAAATATACCATGGAAGCCTCCTATAAGTAGAGTAACTAACCACGGTGTAAACGAGGTACCATCACAAGAGACCTCCTGAAAGCATCCTCTAGTAATCACTAAAATGCCAGTCACTGTAATCCCAGGGTCCCAAATCAATCTGAGAATTGCAGAGGTCAAAATGCATCCACCGCTACCCTCTATAGTATCGACATAAGGAGCATCCTATAGACTCCCAAGTAACGCCATCAGTAAAGACAATATCCATCCCTCATAAGGTCTCCTACCTGGATCCCAATGCAAACTTGTGCATCTTTCATCCCAAATATCCCAAGGCTCTTGTGGGACTATACCCTTGGCTAGGAATGTCTTCCCATGAATCGCCCACTCAATAGGACACCAACTCTTAATCTCTCTCTAATCCAACCCCCAAAAAGGACCTTGTCCATAAGCACCACCACAAGGAATAATCCTACCAAGATGACAATCTACCATTCTGATTTCAACTGGAATGCTCATATATTGCTGCCCAATTTCTCGATCCTTGCCAACCTGTAAAAACCATCCTCCATTATGCAAATGTGGACTCAAGCTACTACAAGCTTGGTCTATGTACTCCTGAAGAGGACTGCTTTGAAATGCAATAGTATGTTTCCTCTGCTTCCCCATCAAGGAATCTAACTGCTCTTCAATACTGGAAAGCCTAACCGCTGACTCGGTACATACAACTCGAAGAGCTGTAAGCTCAACATCTCGTTGTTGTATGGTGTCCCGAAGTATCTTGGTCCTCTCTTTCATTGCTAGAATGCTTTCTTTAAAGCGTTCAATCTTCTTTCGGTGACTATCATCTGAAAGCTCTATCTCATGCATGTATAAACTCTCCCTAACCTCCATGTGTGACTGCCCGCTGTCTCGACTGTTGTGCTCATTTCCTTGCACCTCATGTATCTCGCCTGTCATAACTGTCTAGACTCCTGCTGTACGTGATGAAGAGTGTACCAACTCCAACTCATCACACGGCTTGTCCACAATCTGACTATGGGATGTGCTGGTGTCGCTAGACTCACAGGATGGATCTAATGCTATCTCCTCATCATGTACTGTTAACTCCAAATCAAGCTCACAATCAACCTGTACTTCGAGCTCATCTTTCTCTACTCCTCCAACTATGTTTTTAAAGAAATCCTGCTCCAAATCCTTGGGTTGGCTCCTGAACTTGATGTTGTAATAGTCTTGAAAGGTCAATGTTGCATATACCTCCTAACCCAAGGCTAGATATTCCCAATATCGAGGCAAGTGTTGCAGTGTTGCTAACCTCTACAAATTTCCAGTCAAGATCCTTCTCATTGTCTTCATGTCCTAACAAGCTGGCAAAACAAAACCTTTGTTCTAACATACACTTCACCAACATCACTGACATGCATTTGCATGTACAAGCATGCATCAATACGCACTTTTATTCAATTGCTATGTGCCCACAGCTGGCAAGAATCATGTTCTGATACTACTGTAATATCCTAAACTGATATTCTACTATTCTTTGCTACTATGTTGTTTGTTCATACACTCAATGATGTGCAAAAAGATGAATAAAATGTGCATGCAAAAGTGTCGTGCCAAATGACCCTAAAATATAGCAGATCTAGAGAGATTTGTTATCACATATATAGTAGCCAGGCTACCATATTCTACTTTTTAGACATAGTAAATTTTTTCAGTCAGATCTCTTACATATGAGATGCTGAGATGAGCAGTTTTGATGGATCATTATTGTATTAGTGGACTATTGTACTCTCCCATGTCAAGACTAAGTCTTAGGACACTCAGATTTGAGGACCGATGTAGCCATTTAGTCATTACAGAGCAGTTATTGATGCCCAATTTTATATCAGTGCTTTCTCATTGGACAGATGATGTTTCAGATGGATTATATTGCATGATTATGACTCAGCTTTTTATATTGTGTTATGGTTATCATTGCTTTTATACTGATTTTTGTGACATGTATTAACTTGTGGTATCATGATCTGGCGGTCATAATTATATGGACTTTGATGTATTTTGTACTATGTGTTGATGTCCCTACTTAGACTTGGAAGTTATTGATCTATACTCATTAGTTTTACCCTCCTTAGGAAGAATAGAGGTAGTCATTCCCACCATTATTTTCGCTTTCTAGTGTTGGCTCCATCATTCATTGTCTTCACCCATCCATTACCTTCCAGTTTAGTTTTCAACCCGACTGACTTCTTGACTTATGGCATGGAGCATCTTTTTTCCTGCTAGAACTTTTGTTGGACAAGCCTCCCTATTCATATTGTGTCTCGGCTCTGAGTTGATGACAAAACTTGCCTTTGGTGAGTTGGATTGTATGCCTAAATCATTCTGGTCGGTTGTCCCGATGTTTGGCACTGTGCAAAACTCCCTTTAGTCACTTGAGATGTTGTTGGCTAAAACTGAAAGCTCATGTACTACCTGTATTGAAAATATTGAATATGTGCCCATGGAAAATGAAAATTATAAAACTGTGTTTCTTAACATATGTAAAGAGGGCAAGAGCAATGAAATGCTAAAATACTCCTTGAAGAGTATAACAAAAGGTTTAAAAAAACAATGGTTAAAAATATGCTATATCCAAATATTGTTGAGCTTATAAAAATAAATATGTCCCGGATGAAAGCTGCAATTAGTTGTGCTTTTAAGCACTGGTGAAGTCCCAAAGGTTCATATATGCCAAAAAGGTCATGGAATAAAACGATGATCCTAGTGAACTTGGATCAAGCTTGATGTAGTCATGATGCCTAAGTTGAATAAGCACTCTCTAAACAACTCACCCATTTCTGAGGCACTGCCATTCCTTGTGTTCTTGATTGTCCGACATTGGTTATAGTGAGTATTCTCTTTCCATTATCCAAAGTGTCATGATGTTAAATAGAAAGTCATCCTTTGCCTTAGCCTTGTCATTTTCACCCTTCACCCTTCACTAGCAAATTGGCTACAACTATGAAGTGAGTATAGTCTTGAAAGTCTAAGTCTGAGTAATAATAAATAAAGCCTTATATATGTATTGGTTGATGTATCGCCAGTGAAATGAATGCTACTTGTTGTGATTGTTACTTGAATGAGTTGTAGAGCATGTCTTAGCCTTTTACACTTGCAGCAGATGGATGACAGTCTAAGTTATTATTGGTGTCTGATCAGTTACAGATGGTTATATTGTTTATTGGATATGATTGATGATCAGATAGAGACCTGTGAGGGGTATGAGTTTACACCTTAGATGGATTTGGACTCTCTGAATCTAATGAGACAGTTTATTTCCAATTTCGGGCACTTGCAGATATGATCAGGCTCATTCTACCTTTCTGATGCAGTTTTTCTTCACAGGTTGATATGTTTGAGCAGGGAGATGTTTTAGTTGGATCTCCTAGGGCGTTGTATGGGCATAGGGGGTGTAGCCACTTGTTTGTACCATAGTACCCCCATCCCAAAGAGCCTGGTGGGCTCAGTTTGACAACGCAGGCACCCTAGGAGGCTGTTTTGGAAGGTTCACATTTCCCGAGGCAGATTAAAAAATGATTAAATGGCTATTGAAGAAATCAATTTGGGATACTAAGGCAAAGAATTGACATGGGATGAGTCACAATCATGAAAGTGATGTCTTCCACACCTTCTCCAGCAGTTGCAGCACCTGATTGGGCCCACACCTATTTTTGGGCATTTTTATACTATTTTCTGTAGCTTTTGGGAGGCTAACGATTTCCTCAAGAAGGCATAAAGTCAAAGAATTAAAATATTATATTATTTTATTGTGCCATGGGAACACCCAGAGGGAGTTAGTCAAACACTCCTTGGACCCACCATGTGCTTCATTTATTTCTTGTTGAGTGGGTTACCCTCTTTATGGGTGTTTTAGTCCACTTTGGTACTTTATGGTTATATTGATTCATGTATTGTATGTTGAGCTCATCTCAACCATTGATTAGAACATTTCATCTTTTAATCTTAGCCACTCGTTTTGAAAGTGGTTAGGATTCGGTTATGATTGTGGTCTCTCATTTCTATTTAAAGGAGAGAGCTTCTCATTTGTAAGGGGTCTTTGGCTCTTGGATCTAAATAATAGAAAGACTTTTTGTGGATATTTTCTGGATCTGCTTTGCATCTGATGTTCTCAAATGGTGATTGGATAGTCTTCTGCTTCCTAGCATTGTGGAAATTCTTGTGAGATCTATATTTTTCTGCTGTCATTGTCTTGCCTACAGGAGGGCGTTTTGGCTGGAGCGTTTTTGCAGGTGTACCTCAACTCGCTCAGTTTTCTTCGTCTTGGATCAGGGGGTTTTCATTAGTTTCATTATGATCTATGATTACTTCATTTTACTTTCTTGTAGCATTTGGTTTCTTTATCTTGTATTGGCAAATTTGATATTGTTGACGTTTGCTCATGCAGGGTAGGGGGCGCATTGGTGGCTTGTGGCTTACATCCTTCATAGAAATCACTTGGATCTTCCAGAATTGATCGGGATAGCAAGGATCATCACTGTTAAAGACTTCTACAAGCATTTCTAGGTAAGATCTAATAGGTAAGTCTCTTCTCTTCATATTTTAATCCATTGTACCTTGCTTTACTTCAAATTTTCTGAAAAAACTCCTAAAATACTAAAAACCCTAAAAAACAATAAATCTAGGAATCGTCCGATCTTTGGCCAAACCACTTCTAGGTTTCATAGATCGGGCCTCCCCTTCACTAAATCTTCTGCAATGCTGATCAAACTCCTGCTGGTTTGACCTAGATCTGATTTTTAGCCAGAAAACTGCATAACCCCCCCACTGAAAATTTGACCTGCTAGGGTTTTGACTTTTTCTGATTTCTGACTTCACAGACAGATAGATCGGGTCCCAGACAGTCCAAATCACCCTCAACGCTGTCCAGATTCTTGGCAGTTTGACTTAGATCTGATTTTTTGACTGAAACAACCCTAGCACCCTCACTAAAAACTGGACTTTTCCGGATTTGACTTTTTCTGAAATCTGATAGGCTAGGTTGATAGATCAGGGCTTGAGCATCCCAGAACACCCCGAACGCTGAGCTAGTTCCTTCCTAGTTGCCTTAGATCTGAAAAATTGACTTTCATCCGCCTAGCCCCCCTCATTAGATTTTGACTTTTCCAGATCTGATCTTTACTGAAATTTTTTGACCTGGGTTTGTAGATCAGGCTACCTTGATCTCATTTCCCCTTCAACACTGAGTTGTTAGCCTCTTGGTGACTCTAGAATTACAGATCTACCTCTCCAAGCCCTAGTGCTAGCCCTCCATTGAGCTGATTTTCCTGTAACCTAAATCTTCCGGGCCAAATCCTTTCTGGGTCCATAGATCAGGGTATATCCCAAGTGGGTTCACTGAAATGTTGGGTTGATGTTGACTTCATTGCCCAATACATTAAAGGCACTAGTCTCCTATCTCTAGCGCTAGCCCTGAATTGAGCTTACTCCCATTCCCTTTGCCAACATTCATTGATGACTCAAGTTACCTATCTTTCACTGAGTCTGTGTCCTTGGTACTAGACAGTCCCAACTCTGTCCTTGCGTACCCTGTCACAGTTACGTTTCCCAAGACAGTGGTCATCTCGATCAGTTGCTAGTACCTAAACCCTAGAGCTAGGGTTTCCATTTACCTTGCACCTTACATACCTTAAAGTTCCATTTGATCTGTTATGGTGTCTAGGTCTGATCTCTCCTGTCGGGAGCAGATCCGGGTCTCCCCCATTGTTGTCTTGGACTAGGATAACATAAAGCAAAGGCTGCCTTGATTGGCGTGACAACCATCCATTTGGGAGTCTAGGTAGTCGTTCCACCCCTTAGTTGCTTGCCCCTCTACCATCCATCCCGGATCAACCTCACACAAGCAAATACAAGGCTAGTGATAATAAGATTATAGGGTAGAAAGTTTCAGAAAGAAGTTGTACACTGACCACTGATAAATAAGTTGATAGTACTCCAGAGATATGTTGCATGCAAGGTGTGCCAGAATATAATGTTGCTTTCCTCAGTTTGAAGCCCACCTACATGTGTGCCCTCTTCACGAAGATAATGACGTTTTTGGAGGAGGAGGTGCCCGATACTGCTGAAAATTTGTTGAGATGTTGGTCTTCACTTGCCGGAGAGAATGGTGGTTGCATGTAGAAGTTTTTCCCTCCTTGAGGCACCTAGCGAATTGTTTTGCACTGGAGGATGGCACCCCCCTTCTTCTACAAATCCATTGTTGGCTCCTTCGGATATGCAAAAAATGACTTGGCAATCACTCAGTAAAGTGTGTGTAACCTGCTGAGAAGGATAGTGATGACATGCACGAAGAAAACTGAGATTCTATGTCCCAGCAAATTACTCTAGATATTTCCAGCTAAACCCCAGCTGTAAATATGAACCTGCAATAAATCTCTCTCTGTATACTGGATTGTTGAAGATGAATGAATACGATGAATAACTAGTGACAGACCTGGATGATCTATCTTGAAGTGATTAGGGCAGATAGATTTCACTGCCGAAACCCCTTGTTAGCTGAAGACCTTCATCTCCAACCCCAACTCGTTGCTGCTGCACCTGCTGTTGCTGCTCTAGAAACCCAACTCAATAATAATAATCATGGATGATCCTTTTGGTTCAATGACCCTTCTTATATAGCTTTAGCATGTACTTTTAGGGTTTTCACTTTACTTTTTGCATGCATGCATTTCTAATTGCTCATTGACTTAAGACTAAAGAAATAAAGCTTGCATGCTCTGGATGCTTTATGATAATAACTTTGATGGCCCTCTTTACATACTGATGACTTAATAATACTGAATAATTGTTCTAATATGCTCCTAGTATTAAATGTCCTCAGTCAATTCCCTGTTTAACAATAACGAGACATTACAAAGTCAAGTTTCAGATCTGTAATTTATTGTGCAAACAGTCTTGTGATGTTAGTGTATGGTTGTGGCCATTATTAATAAACCACTACATTTCCAATAAATTCCTGTAGCTGCCTATAGGCTTCTTTTATGGTGAATGGCTACATTTTGAAGTCTTATATATGCTTTTAAGTGAATGATATATTAGATTCGGAATGAGTGAAGTGAACAGTCGTTACAAACTCCCTATACAACCCACAGTTCCTTAAAATCCCAGGATAATTTAGTGACTCATGTTTGGCAACTAAAGTATTTGACAAAATCCAAGTTAGACTTGCCATCTACAACAGTAGGTTAAGGTGTTCACAGGTGCCAACGAAGTCATTAGCCATCCCAGCAGTTGCCAAGAACTTTAGCCTAGATTGGTTGAGATCACCTCATTAAATCTTTGAAAAAATTTAGTGCATATCAGCTTGGGATATTACAGTGGTATCAGAGCCACTTTTCCTGCCAGCCTGTGATTTGTTGAGAATTTTATGAATCCAGAAGGTCCAAGACACCCCACATACAGGAGGAGAAGGCCAGGTGAACCCAGACGCATTTTCCTATCAGAGTATGGGAAGGGTTAGTTGAATCTGAGAATTTTTGGAAGAAGAAGAAGAGGAGCAGCCAGAGTTTGTGATTGAAGAGATGGGGGATAGAAACGATCATCTTGGGGGTAGCGAGCATGGGTTGTTTGGAGGCAGCAGGGGTGAACCAAACAGGGAAACACCAAGAAACGATAGTACCATAAACATTTTGAATGATCTAGCTAGAGTACAACAACAACTAGTTGATCTTATGACGCAACTGCTAGTAAATTCACATGAGAGGAACAACAATGGTGCAGAGTGTTCCAATGGTCGGAATGGGAATCATGCGAAAGGAAGCAACACAAATATTTCCCCACCACCCAACATAGGGGTCAGCAGCAAAGCTACTATTAGACCAACACTGCCACAGTTCTTGACGGATCAACCACTGGTACAATCGGGGCAACCGATACCAGGAGATAGCTTCACTGATTACTTAGCAGAGTACAAGGGTTTAGGTACGGACTTTCACTCCCACATGTCTTTCCAGGAGTTCTGCAATATTAAATATTGAAACAAACCTAGAGACTTTGGGCGGATGCAACAAAACTTTGACTTACAGTGGAAGATGGGGAAACTAAATATTCATCTGTTTGATGGTTCTAACAAATGCATGACAAGAGCATGGGTCTAGAAGATTGATACTTATTTCCAACTCAACCCTATGAGGGAAATAGAAGCCATCAAGTACACCACTCTACATCTGGAGGGTGAAGCACATGAGTTGTGGTACCATGGATTGATCACCTTAGGACATGCCAGCATCACTTCCTATCTAGAATTCACTCAGAGATTGATCAACCGATTTGACAAGAAGGATCTAGAAATACACTTCAGAGAGCTCGCTTAGCTAAAACAGATAGGGACTAGAGATAACTATACTACAGAGTTCCATAGGTTAGTAGTTACGGTGACTGATGTTTCAGAGGCCCAACTTATCATGCTATTTACAGAGGGACTATCTGAGCCATTGCGTGGATGGATCAAGGCTTTCAAGCCGGTTACTCTACAGGATGCTATCACACGCACCCGAGATATGGAGGATGTTGCACCTAAGAATAGGTACCCGTCCAAACCTTTCATTCCGTAGAAGGGTAAAGACAAGAAACCTTTTCAGAAGGGAGGATCCGAGAACAATAGATTGGATGAAGAAACCCAGAACGAGTTGCGAAGAAAGAAACTGTGTTTCAGTTGCAAAGAACCATGGCACCCAGGACATCGATGTATGGGAAAGGGAAAGGTCCATTACATAGAGTTAGTGTCGGACAATGATGAAGAGGATGAGATGGAACAGGAGCATGATGAGGGCCATCCACAAGTACAGGTGCAGCAACCACGGGTGCAGCAGTCACAGGTACAGGTACAACAACTACAACAACTACAGGTGCAGCAGTCACAGGTACTGGAGTCGCCCGTACAGCTTCAAAGGGGGAACATTGCTACTTTATTAGCCACTCCCAGGTTCAACACCTTCCGTGTCAGAGGAGTCATTGGAGGGAAGAGAGTCACGATCCTGATTGATGGTGGGGATATCCACAACTTCATCGATTTTTCCTTAGTAGCCAAGCGAAGCATCTAGTCCCGAAAGTTTGAGGGGTTCAGTGTGGAGATAGCAGGTGGACAGATTATGCCATGTGTGCGGAAGGCCCCCGGCTGACTTGGCGATGGGGAACTATAGCATGACAGATGACTTCTACATAGTGGACCTGGCAGATATCAATGTGGTTTTGGGAGTACAGCAGCTCAGCACTCTAGGACCCATTAGCATAGATTACCGTACCATGGAGATGAGGTTCAACCAATGTTATCGGAACGCAACCGGTTTTGAAAAAATCAACCGGTTGGACCGATTTACAAGCTTCACCGGGTCAAATCACACACTAAAACCATTTTTTCCCGGTTCCATACGAAACCAGCCGATTTCGTACAAAACCGCCCGGTTTTCTCCAAACCAGTCGGTTTAGTATGAAACTGAACGGTTTTGTACAAAAACACCAAGGACCCCCAAAAACAACGAATTTCAAATTCTTTCAATAAAATAAAAAATAGGGTCTGTGTGTGAGTTGTTTAATTGACCCACGACCCCTTTTAATGTTATAAAAGGAGGCTGCCACCCTCCATATCAATCACATTTAGTTGTGGATGGACTTGTGCCTTCTTCCACAACAAGAGGATGTGGACATTGGTGTTGTAGTTAGATAGGTGCCTTCAGGCCTAGGGGAGTCAAGCCATGCTCATGTTGAGGATGTAGATGATGACTCTGAGTCTGAGCATGAGGACTCAGATAGTTCTAACTAGAGTATAGACTGCGGTCATATGCTTATATTTTGACTTTAGAAGCCATTTATAGTCTCTTTGTTAATGTACTTTTCTTCAGATATGTATTTGCAGTCGTTGCTATTTTGGTTTTATACACTCTTACTTGTTATATGCATGAGAAATTTTACATATTTGTGTAAATCGTTTGAATTCACATGGATGCACATGAATATATGTGTATTTTATGAAAATATGAATGTTTTATGTATTTTTGTTCAACCAATTTATTTCCTAGTTTTTGTCCGGTTTCTGTTCAGTTCCAGTTCCCAGGCTCGGTCGGTTCGACCACCGGTTTGGTTCTGATAACATTGGGTTCAACACCCCTGAGGGCACAAGGGTAGTTCTGCAGGGCAGGTCTAATGAAGCTCCGAGAATTATATCATCTCACAGGATGGAGGCTCTAATTAGGCGAGGACATGTGGCATATGCAGCGAATTGTTTGATCACCACCCAGAAATCCTCTCATGAAGGCCAGCAGTATCACGTAGAGAAACAACACCTATTGGAAAAGCATGATAATGTGTTTGGAGAGATTCCACCAGGACGACCACCAGATAGAGGCTTTGAGCATACCATAGAATTAGAAGAAGGGGCCAAACCGGTGATCACCGCCCCTTACAGGCATCCAAAGGCTTTCAAAGATGAAATCGAAAAGGCGATCAAGGAGTTGTTCGCTATGGGACATATCAGACCGAGTTCCAGTACGTTCGCATCTTCGGTTGTACTGATTAAAAAGAAAGATGGGACTATGCGGATGTGTATCGATTATAGGGCCTTGAACAAGAAGACTATCAAGAATAGGTACCCTATACCCAAGATCGATGAGTTGTTGGATGAGTTGCATGGGGCAGTATACTTTTCAAAAATTGATCTTCGGTCAGGCTACCATTAGCTCAGAGTCCGAGAACAGGATGTGCATAAAACAACTTTCAGAAGCCATTATGGACACTATGACTTCCTGGTTATGCCATTTGGGCTAACCAATGCACCAGCTACTTTCCAATCGTGCATGAATCATATTTTTAAGAAGCAACTAAGAAAATTCTTGCTTGCGTTCTTTGATGATCTCTTGATATATAGCAGGACTTGGGAGGAACATATGAGACACCTAGATGAGATATTGGGCATTATGGAGGAGCATTCCTTGTATGCCAAGGCTTCCAAATGCGATTTTGGGCTTATAGAGATATTATACTTGGGCCACATGATCAGTGCACAAGGTGTACAAGTCCATCAGGAGAAGATCCAGGCTATTCTAGATTGGCCCCCACCGAAGTCCAGGGATAATTTTAGGGGCGAATTTTAGCCCAGTGGGCTATTTTTCTATGTTTTTCTCCCAAAAAAGATTCGCCATTTTGCATTTTTTGAACCCCTGTTTCGCCCAATTTTGATGGGTAAAAATTTTTCACCCTAAAAATCACCAAATTATTATATAAACGATATAAAATCCTTGGAAATTAAAATATTTCTTGAAAAATATCGCCAATCATTTTATAGTTGGTGTCTTAAGAATTGGTATTATTCGCAAACATTTATACACATTTAAATAAGTATGGTTCCTTAAAATCACCCCTGCCGAAGTCCCTTACTGAATTACGAGGATTCTTTGGGTTGTGCCAGTACCGCGTTTCATCAAGGGGTTTTCACAACTAGCAGTGCCACTCACAGATCTAACAAAAAAGGTGGCTTTTAGAGGGGCAAAGGATTCTCAGAGGGCATTTGACAGGCTCAAGGAGGTGATGAGTACTTGCCCAGTGTTGGCACTACCAGACTTCAGCCAGCCCTTCGTGCTGGAATGTGATGCCTCAGGCATCGGTGTTGGGGCAGTTTTGATGCAGAACAGACACCCAAACGCCTTTGAGAGCAAGAAGCTCAGGGAGTCTAAAAGGCTCTATTCTATATACGACAAGGAGATGCTCGATATCATGCATGCGTTGGCTAAGTTTAGACAATACTTAGTAGGCAATAGATTTGTGGTGAGGATTGATCATAATAGTCTGAAGTACTTCCTGAAACATAAAGACTTGAATAAAAGGCAACAAAAATGGGTCAGCAGGATACAGGCTTACAATTTCGACATCGAGTATGTAAAGGGGAAGAAGAATGTTGTTGCTGACGCCCTTTCTAGGAGACCGACAACTTGCTCATTGATGGAGATTTCAGCAAACTGGAAGTCCCACCTTCTCATGGAATATTCCAAAAATAAGTTCCCTTGCAAGGTATTGGAAGGCCTAGTTTAGGATGGCAGGTATAAGGTAGTTGATGAGGTCATTTTCTACAAAGACAGGATATACTTGGTACCGAAACCCAAGCTCAAAGAGAAGATATTGAGGGCCACACATGACACTTCAACTGCAGGGCATCAAGGGTATTTTAAGACATACCACCAGATCAGGGATAGGTTCTCTTGGAAGGGCCTCAAGGATGACGTCCTAAGGCATATAAGGGAGTGCGTGACTTGCCAACAGAACAAAACTAAACTGAACCATCCGACAGGGCTCCTACAGGCTACAGCCTCTACCTATTCCTAAACAGAAGAGGGAAAGCATCTCTATGGATTTCATCACATGATTCCCACGTGTACAGGGACGAGATTGCATCTATGTAGTGGTGGATCGGTTGAGGAAATTCACACACTTCTTCGCGATTTCCTCAACTTATACAGCAACTCGGGTGGCAAAAGTGTTCTTCAGGGAGGTGTTTCGCTTACATGGACTACCAAAAAACATTGTTAGTGACAGGGATAGCTGGTTTGTTGGGGCTTTTTGGAAGGAACTTTTCAGGTTGGTTGGCAAAGAATTGACTCCGAGCACCAGTTTCCACCTTCCATATCTCATTCGCTAACCATCGTGAATGATACAATATGTTAAGAGTTATCCAAGGTTAAAAGTTTACAAATGGGGAGGGGTCCACCCTCACCCCATTTGTATCCACTAAATGCTAGTGTGAGCTCCAATCATGTTGACGTCACCCACTTCCAAAACACATTCGTTTGCATTTGTAAATGATATTCCATCGCTTAAATTTACAAGTTTCATGTGTAGAGGAGTCCACCCCACTCCCACTAATCATAACCTTCACAAGCTAGCGTGAGCTCCATGTTGATGTCACCCACTCACAAAACTAATTCGTAGCCTCCTTTTATCAAAAGTTTGACTTGCCATCTTATTTTGAAGAGGGTTGTATGGGATGAGGGACCAATTTCCAAGTCATCTCCCACCTTTTTTATTGATTTTTGACTTTTTTAATTTTTTGACTTTAGTGCATTTTCTCATAACTTAGCATTTAAATGCCATTCTGATGCTCTGTTATCCAAATAACGCCTTTCGGGGTGTTTTAGCTGCCCGAAACATAGTGAAAGTGGCCAACAGGGTAAAGATGCTACTCTGAGCTTCAAAACAAGCCCAACCACGCCAAAAACAAACTCTGGATCACACTTCTTTTACATTTTGAATTTTTCCATTTAAACCATTAAAAAATGGCTTAAAAAACAGAAATTTTTTTTTTATTTTTTCTTGGAATCAGACAAAACTCTAGGGGGGCCTAGTACATGTCCATACGACTCAATACCAATGCATAACACATGAACTTTAATAACCTCCTAAGGCCTAACCACCAAGGCGAAAATTCCAACTTTGGAGGAGCGGTGAAAGACTCAAGAATTATACATCGCTTATTCAACATTGCATAATTGACAAGGGAAAAAACACCTTGGAATAATCAGATTGATAGCCCAGTCCTAGGAAGCCAAGTCCTTTACAAAAAGTTTTTCGTGTTAGAGCATTTATTACAACGCCCGCAAGGGGTATGAACATGCATTTTATTAAAAAAGAGGCCCAAAAAAGGCCCTGATGAACTGTGGAACCTTTTGAGCACTGATAATGAGCAACTGCCTTGTTCATGACTTCGGCAGCTCACTGGAAATCCACTAAGTGCAAAATTAGTGGATAACAAGCTGCAACAGACATTCAAAGACTGATCCTCCTTCCTGCAACTTAGTGGAAAACAAGAGATTTTTCAAGTACAATGATCACACTGCTTCTGAAGCTTGATACTTGTTTTTGAGATTTGTCCATAATATAGATCCTATGGTGGTATCTCTTGCTTCTGGAAAAAATGTGTCTGCTTTTGACAATTTGAGAAGTAATAAAGACTAATTATGTCCAGCAATTTGATGAGATGAGGTAACCCATTTTCCATCTGATTTTCTGAACTCCTTCTAACAGCGACTATAAAAGACTGTGGCTACACCCATACGACAACCACATGACAGTGCCCTCCTTCATGCAGCTCTCACCCCGTCAACTCTAGTCCTAGGCATGCCCCCGATCTGATTACCATAATAGATTAAATAACAAATCAATTGTATTCACCAACTCTCTCATTACACTATTTTGGCTTCAATATATAGCCATATGAAAGCCTCTAACAATTTGCGTAACATCAATCTTGAGAGAAACTATATGCTGAATAATAGGAACCAACCAAATTAGCACATACAACAATAATATGTTTGTGCCATTTATTGAACACCTTATCTATTGATCTAATATAGGAAACCTCTAGTCAAAGAGTTAAAATTTCTGTTTTGCATTAACCTTAAGTGTCCGCAAAAATTCCTACACACCCACGGCTTTCCAAGACTGGGGCTTTAAATCTTCGTATCTCTACAACCACATGTTCAAATGGGTTGAAAATTGAAATATTACTTGTTGATTCTCCATTTCACACTCTTCTAAACCCCTTTGAAAATTTGCATTGAAGGTTTGTTGAGAGTTATAGCTGCCACAAGACAATTTATTGTTTCTATTATGACATTTTTTATAAAGCTCTAAAAGTCTACATTTCAATCTAGAAATTGAGCTCTTTTTAAAAAGATTTTTCTTTTTTGTAAGCTAGTACAAGAGGGATTTGACCTCGTGACCTTCCATTTACAACTTCTCATCTCAATTACTCATTACCAATTGCTCTAACCCCCATGGGCCTTTGTAAAAAGATATTGCCTTTGCAACACAAGATCCATTTTCCTGCCCGCTATGCATAGAATTGTCGCTCTAATACCACTTATTATGAACTGGTTAACAAGCATACACCACAAGAGTTGAAGAGATAGAAGGATATGCAGTTGAACCATACATTCACCAATATTTGCAAGAAGAAAGCAACAGCAAAAATTAATATCAAAGACAATTGATTGCAAGATAGTCACAATACAGTCACAAGTGGGAAAGCAAATAGATAAAGTAGCCACAGATAAAATAAACAAAACCCCTATCCGAGACAGACACACAATTAGGATTCAAGTGTCAAGCAGTCGAGGATTTACAGAGAACTGTCTTTGTGAATTTCAACTATGCAAGGGCTGCTGAAAAGGATAGTTATTCCAAGCAAAGCAAAAACCAGTTTCCTTGGTTTATTTCTCTGCATTTGCTGTCATTTTTAAGATCTTACAGTTTAAGCATGCCCAGATTTGAAAAATGCCATTCATAGAGTAACATTGTTAACAAGAAAATTTCCAAAAGGACGTATACAGGAAGCAAGCCCTACATATACATAAATTTCTACAAGAAGACATGATCTGAATAGCCTGGGAATTAAAACAATATGCATTTTAAAATCTCCAATGTAATTATTTGACTAACAAAATATTTGGAGACAAAAGAATCTTGCCAGTACCCAAAGCAGACACTTGCCTCAAGTGCTAACGAGGGGCGAGAAAGCAAAGACAGTTCAGCAAGTTGATTCAGGTCCACATTTTTTGGCAAGAACATGATAATATTTGGTGCAATCATCTGAGCAGCTTTGAAGAGTGAAAAACTGTGCACATATTTCACAAGCATCAGATACATTGTAATCTACAGTATACTTATATCTAAACTTAAATCTTTAATACAACACATGCTCTATTGAAAATATAAAGATCCCGACAACACAATCCCACAACTAGAACCTACGATTAAGCAATGAGTACAATATAACGGAGAAGAAATAAACGAAACAAAATTGTAGCAATTTGAATTTAAGCAAAAATATGGCATGCCGCACAAAATATTAGAAGTCATTCAAGATTATTGCAATAAGGTAGAATGCCAGGGGTTTCATCTTGCTGCTCGTAGATCATGTCATCATATACTATGTAACAATTTTGGAGCTGATAGTGCCAGTCCCTATCTCTGCCATTCTACCTATAAAGAATGTGAAGCAAGAGAATCTTAGAAAATTCTAAGACCACGGGTAGTTCTCAACAGAAAAGTGCAACAAAAGGAAGCACACATGAAAAAGTGTAAGCACAACAAGGCAAGTTGGCAAGGACAAGGAATGATGCAGTGAGTAGCTTTTGTGTGGAGGAAGAAAGCATTGAATTGCTGAGAATGGAGTGCATGGAGATAGGAAGGATCACAATGAAGAGCGCACAAAATAGTGTGACAATAAACATGTTAGCTGAATACAACAGTTAGAAAGACTACACAACACGAGACTGAGACAGCACACTAAAGCAAGTTCAAAGGGTGTGACAGAGAAAATGAAGTTAAACAATCAATTTCGGAAGATAATAGAATATAACATAACAGAATGACGATTTTTATTTAAATGTCCACCAGGCAAACTGGCCTATGGGATATAAAAGCTTGCATCTTATGTAACATTTCTTCTACAAATGAAAAAAAAAAGTGTGGAAAAGACAATATCCCATATGAGGATATAAGGAAGTGATGTGTTACTCATCTGGATTTGAACCCCAAAGGAAGGTCATCTACTCTGAATGGCTTGTCTCTCTCTTTCCAGTGTCCTCTACATGGTTTCTCCAAAATGTTTTGTTCCTGAATGTTATTTTCTAATGCTTTCCTTTTCCTAATGTGGCTATATGCCACACAATAAAGTGTTGTTCTTGTTGAAATACTGAGAGAGGGGTGAATCAGTATTTGTACTATTTAAAATTTTAATCAAAAGCAGGTTGCTGATCACCAATCACGGCACATCATCAATGTGTATAAAAATAACAAGCTGCACAGTACACAATAATTTTTTACGTGGAAACCCAAGTTCTGGGGGTAAGACCATGGAAGTTTTTTTAAAAATAGTTTTCCAGAAATAATTGAAAGGAGGCAACAACCCCCTTATTATAAAGACTTCAATTTTCCAACTGCAACTAGAAGGAGGCTTCAACCCTCTGATTTACAGGCTCCAACCTGAAGGGAAGCTACAGCTCCCTAGTTCTCCGGCTTCAACCGGAAGGAGGCTACGACCTCCTTTCCTTGCCCCGTCCTGCCATCCTGATATGAAGATAGAAAATGTTGAACCACTACCGCACTGATCCTGCGGACCTACTAATCATCACATGTACTGCACTGCACAATCTGTCCCACACTGCACAACTTGTACCATACAGCACAACCTGTAGAGTTGTCACTTACCAATCTCTGAATCTGTTGTTGATAACCTCTGTACTCTAATCACTGCCAAATCATCCATGTAAACCAACAAGTCATTTTACTTCCATACACTACTCATTTACATCCGTGTACACCTCGTCATACACAGTCACTGAACAAATAATCCTTCTCTGCTTCCACTAAACATAAGGCATGCATCGTCATGCATCATCATCATAGGTATGCATCATTGTCATAGGGTATGCATCATTATCATCAAATATACATCATCATCATCTCAGTGTGCACCGTGTATGCATCATCAACATCAAGTATACATCATAATGCATAGGGGAGCATCATAACACTATGGTATGCATGTACATCATATTGTATAGGAGTGCATCAACTTCATAGAGTATACATAATTATCACATTCATTATCATCATAAAGTGTATCATATCATAACATAAAGGTATGCAACATCATCATCATTGCTTCCATAATGAATTCAAATATATAGACGCTCACATACTAAGATCAAATATGAACTCTATCGATGAGAGACATGTGCCATTACAAGAGAAACCATGAAGCATGAACCATACCCTATTGAAGATCAAAAGATGAAGAAAAAGTAGAAAAACCAAAAGAAAATCTAGATCATGTCATGACATAGCCCTCATAACAAGCTTTCCAACGAGCCAAGAATTTTGTAATTCCGATTCTGTATGAAAAAGTTATGCCAATTTTAATAAAGATGCCCAGAAATTTCTTTGTCACAAAATTTCGCACTTTTCTCCAAGAGTTCAGAAATTCTTGAGAGAATTGATGATGAACAAATGAAATGTTTGATATTCTATTTATATAGGTTGTGGAGAAAAATTATTACCTTGGGCCAACATGCAATTGAAAATTACAAATAATTAAATTCTCTTTTGTTTGGTTGGCTCACCCAAAAAGGTGGGGTACACCAACTTCAAAAATTCATATCTCTTTCAACCATAAGGAGTTAGAAGATGCTCCACATATCGACAAAAATGGATTGAAGAGGACTATCTCCCTATGATGGGTTTATTTGCAAATTCTTGGTCTAATACCCTTAAATTCTTCAATTTGTACAGGACATTAAGACTCCACACAAAAAGGTGCCAAAGACCATGTTACCTTATGCATAAGTTCCAAGATCAAAGGCTTTAATGGACATCATCAAAGGCATGAGGGATTCAATGGTCTTCACATACACATACTTAACATCAACAAGGAGGAGGTCCCCGCCATATACTTATCATATCAAGGCTACCAAGGTGTGGGGGTGCCTATACTTCTCCTAGGGTAACATGACCTCATAAAAAACACAAATGACCACATAATGGGTCATTTGAACTCTTTGAAATTCTACACTTCTTCAACCCACCAAGGACTCTTTCTAGGGTACTAGGGAATAGGTTGTGGTAGTGGGGAATCCAAAGAAACGACTGGGGAACCATGAGACATCTTTAAAGAAAAAGTAGAAAAACCAAAAGAAAATCTAGATCATGTCATCACATAGCCCTCGTAACAAGCTTTCCAATGAGCCAACAATTTTGTAATTCCGATTCTGTATGAAAAAGTTATGCCAATTTTAATAAAGATGCCTAGAAATTTCGTTGTCACAAAATTTCGCACTTTTCTCCAAGAGTTGAGAAATTCCTGAGAGAATTGATGATGAACAAATGAAATGTTTGATATTCTATTTATATAGGTTGTGGAGAAAAATTATTACCTTGGGCCAACATGCAATTGAAAATTTACAAATAATTAAATTCTCTTTTGTTTGGTCGGCTCACCCAAAAAGGTGGGGTACACCAACTTCAAAAATTCATATCTCTTTCAACCGTAAGGAGTTAGAAGATGCTCCACATATCAAAAAAAATGGATTGAAGAGGACTATCTCCCTATGATGGGTTTATTTGCAAATTCTTGGTCTAATACCCTTAAATTCTTCAATTTGTACAGGACATCAAGACTCCACACAAAAAGGTGCCAAAGACCATGTTACCTTATGCATAAGTTCCAAGATCAAAGGCTTTAATGGACATCATCAGAGGCATGAGGGATTCAATGGTCTTCACATACACATACTTAACATCAACAAGGAGGAGGTCCCCACCATATACTTATCATATCAAGGCTACCAAGGTGTGGGGGTGCCTAAACTTCTCCTAGGGTAACATGACCTCATAAAAAACACAAATGACCACATAATGGGTCATTTGAACTCTTTGAAATTCTACACTTCTTCAACCCACCAAGGACTCTTTCTAGGGTACTAGGGAATAGGTTGTGGTAATGGGGAATCCAAAGAAACGACTGGGGAACCATAAGACATCTTTAGGGGTACATAAACAATCTACAGGGTGTACAGGGATTTTGGCAATGTCCCAAGGGCTCCAAGGGCTTCGGACTTGGGCTTGGACAAGGTCAAAAGGTCTCCTTTGACATTTACACTTACTCAACCCTCAAGGGAACCTCAAGGGGCACCAAGACACACCGACCAACATATGTTGGCATCAATGACAATTTAGTCAACAGTTTTGTCTCCACCTCTCCTTTACCACACACCTAGCATGCCTTGCTCTCCCATTCCTCCTTGGGTTCCTTCAATCTTCCTGCCTCATATCTTAGTTTGGAGGAGGATGAATAGTCAAAGGGGAATCTGACAAGTCAACCATTAGTATAAATAGCATGACTGAGATTAAAGTTGGATGATCCAATGGTAGCTAAGTTAGAATGTAGAAGAATTGTTAGTGAATTGATCAAGAGCCAAATCATGACCAGAGGGATGAGAGCTCCAAATTGTAATATGTAGATATGTATTCCTACCGTTATATGAGTAGATTATTGCCCATCATTGAGGAATCTGGTTTGGTATCATTGTCTGATTGCATATTTATGTGAATGTAAGTGTTTTCTATTATAAGCCCAGAATTGTAGGTTGTTATGCGATAATGGGGAGACATGGGTCACCACACCCTTGACTTTGTCATTTGGTAGCAAAGCAAGGTTGAAGATTTAAAAGAGTGAGCATTGAGCAAGAAGACATTTTTAGAGAAGATGAAAGATATCTTCTGTGAGAAGAAATGGGGAGAGGAAGTTGTAGATCCACTATCAACAATGAATTGAAAGCACTAAGAAGATGAATAAAGGAGTTGGAGATTAGAAAGAAAGTCAAAGAAGAGGAAATGGAAGATGGCGCTATTGCGAGGAAAATCATGAGAATGTGGAAGAGTGAGAATTAAATGAAGACTGAGGTGTCGTGTTATGGGGGAAGCTTTAAGCCAAAGGAGTTGGCTGCTCTACTTAGTTTTGAGAGATATTTGGAGTTTGAAAGGATGGAAACCCCTCGGAGGATGAAATTACTCAAAATGAAGTTGAAGGAGCACGCTACTTGTTACCTCCTAGGTTCTCACTCAAATGCAAAAGACCCAACCATACATGTCAGACCCCAAGGGTGACGGTGGGAACCTTAGACAAGCTACCCACTGTCACCTCGGTAGCCTTCTCTTTTTCTCTTAAGGTTGGCTCTCCTCCAACTCAAGGGGGATATCCCTAACTAAGATTGCTAAGGTTGTGGAGTGGGGGCTCAAGGCGATATGGGAGAGTAAGCCTTAACAAAACGAAGGTGGTTATAGTGTAGATGAAATAATGATGCATGGATTAAGAGTCAAGATCAGGGAAAACACAAGAATCAGTGCCTACCAAATCATGGGTTAAATGGAGTCAAAAGGGATGGATCTAAGAGGGAAGTTGTATGAATGTGCAAGGAGAAAAGGGGCTTTCATACATGCCACAAATATGCCTTAACTTTACTGAAATTACTGCAGAAAATTACCTTAGAGAGCTGGGGTTGCTAATAAAACAAGGTTATGAAGGTGATTTTATATTAATCCCACAACAACTGATTTATTAGATGCAAGGTTAATACAGCAGTAATAAGACAACAGGGTTTGTCTCACATTATGTTATCCAATAAGGCCTTCAAACTAGTTATAACTTATAAGGCTTTCCTACACTAATAAACACAAGCAGAAAAAATAAATACAACATAAAAAGCCTCACATGAAGTAGAATCTATGCCTCCAATCTTCCCTTAAGCTTTTAAATCTGATATACAATGTATCCCAAAGAGAGAACTCCTTCAATCCCTAATCTCTCAACCATCCTGAAGAACAGAAGAAGCTGCGTTAAAATGTAGATCCCCCAACTCCACCAAGGTGCCCCAAGGTACCAAGTGTAACACTACAATTTGGTGGGAATATGTGTAGTGCAAGCAAATTCAAATGGGTAAAAAAAAAAGATAAGGAGTTGGAGCAAGATGGCTGTTATCACATATATAGTAGCCAGGCTACCATATTCTATTTTTCAGACAGTACATTTTTCAGCCAGATCTCTTACATATGAGATGCTGAGATGAGCATTTCTGATGGATCATTTTTGTATTAGTGGACTATTGTACTCTCCCATGCCAGGACTGAGTCCCAGGACACTCAGATTTGAGGACCGATATAGCTATTTATGTTATTTCAGAGCAGTAGTGGATGCCTAGTGATATATCAGTACTTTCTCATTGGATATATGGTGTTTTAGATGGATTATATTGCATGGATATGACTCAGTATTTTATATGGTGTTGTGGTTATTATTGCTCTTATATTGATTCTTGTGACATATATTGACTTGTGGTATCATGATCCGGCGGTCATATTTATATGGACTTGGTTGTATATTATACTATGTATTGATGTCCTTACACTGGCTTTGAAATTCTTGATCTATACTCATTGGTTTTACCCTCCTTAGGGAGAATAGAGGTAGTCATTCCCACCATTGTTTTGGCTTGCTAGTGTTGGCTCCATCATTTCATTGTCTTCATCCATCCATTACCTTCCAGTTTAATTTTCAACCCGACTGACTTCTTGACTTGTGGCATGGAGGACCTTTTTTCCCTGCTAGAACCTTTGTTGGACAAGCCTCCCTGTTTACATTGTGTCTCGGCTCTGAGTTGGTGACAAAACTTGCCTATGGTAAGTTGGATAGTATGCCTAAATCATTCTGGTCGGTTGTCCCGATGTTTGGCACTGTGCAGAATTCCCCCTAGTCACTTGAGATGTTGTTGGCTAAAACTGAAAGCTCATGTACCAATTTTATTGAAATATTAAATATGCGCCCATGGAAAATGAAAATTGTAAAACTGTGTTTCTTAACATAGGCAAAAAGGGCAAGAGCAATGAAATGAAAATACTCCTTGAAAAGTATAAGAAAAGGTCCAAAAAAGCAATGGTTAAAAAATGTTATATCAAAGGATTGATGACCTTATTAAAAATAAATATGTCCAGGATGGAAGCTGCGATTAGCTGTGCTTTTAAGCACTGGTGAAGTCCCAAAGGGGTCATATAGTCCAAAAAGGCCATGGAATAAAATGTGGTCCTAATGAACTTGGATCAAGATTGATGTAGACATGATGCCTAAGTTGAATAAGCACTCTCTAAACAACTCATCCATCTGTGAGGCACTGCCATTCCTTGTATTGTTGTTTGTCCAGCATTGGTTATAGTGAGTTTTCCCTTTCCTTGTCCAAAGTGTCATGATGTTGAGTAGGAAGTAATCCTTTGCCTTAGCCTCGTCATTGCCACCCTTCACCCTTCACTAGCAAATTGACTACAGCTATGAAGTGAGTATAGTCTTGAAAGTCTAAGTCTAACTAATAATAAATAAAGCCTTATACATATATATTTGTTGATGTAACGCCAATGAAATGAATATTACTTGTTGAGATTATTACTTGAATGAGTTGTAGAGCATGGCTTAACCTTTTAACACTTGCAGCAGATGGATATATTATGAGTTATTATGGGTATCTGATCAGTAATAAATGGTTATATTGTTTATTTGATGTGATTGATGGTCAGATAGAGACCTATGAGGGGTATGAGTATACACCTTAGATGGATTGGGACTCTCTGAGTCCAATGAGATAGTTTATTTCCAGTTCCGGGCACTTACAAATGTGATCAGGCTTATTCTGCTTTTCTGATGCAGTTTTTCTTCACAGATTGATTTGTTTGAGCAGGGAGATGTTTCAGTTGGATCTCCTAGGGCGTTGTATGGGCATAGGGGGGTGCAGCCACTTGTTTGTACCATTGTAACACCATCCCAAAGAGCTTGGAGGGCTCAATTTGACAACGCAGGCACCCTAGGAGGTTGTTTTAGCAGTATCACATTTCCCGAGGCAGATTAAAAAATGATCAAATGGCTATTGAAGAAATCGATTTGGGCTACTGAGGCAAAGAAATGGCATGGGGTGAGTCACAATGATGAGAATGATGTCTTCCACACCTTCTCCAGCAATTTCAGCATTTTATGGGGCCCGCACCTATTTTTGGACAAATTTTATATATTTTCTGTAGCTTTTTGGGAGACCCACGATTTCCTCAAGGAGGCACAAAAGTCAAAATTTTAAATTGTTATATTATTTATTGTGCCATGGGGACACCCAAAGGGAGTTAGTCAAACACTCCTTGGACCCACCATGTGCTTTCATTTATTTCTTGTTGAGTGGGTTACCTTTATTTGGGTGGTTTAAGTCCACTTTGGTAAATTATAATTATATTGATCCATGTATTGTATGTTGAGCTCATCTCAACCATTGATTAGAACATTGTATCTTTTAATCTTAGCCACTCGTTTTGAAAGTGGTTAGGATTTGGTTATGATTGAGGTTCTCTCATTTTTATTTAAAGGAGACAGCTTCTCATTTGTAAGGGGTTTTTGGCTCTTGGATCTGAATAATAGAAAGACTTTTTCTGTGGAAATTTTCTGGATTTGCTTTGCATCTGATGTGCTCAAATGGTGATTAGCTTGTCTTCAGCTTACTGGCATCGTGGAAATTCTCATGAGATCTTTTTTTTTTCGTGGCTATCATTGTTTTGTTTACAGGAGGGCGTTTTGGCTGGAGCGTTTTTGTAGGGGGACCTCAACTCGCTCAGTTCTCTTCGTCTTGGATCAGGGGGTTTTCATTAGTTTCATTACAATCTATGATTACTTCATTTTACTGTCTTGTAGCATTCAGTTTATTTATTTTGTATGTGCAAATCTGATATGGTTGACGTTTGCTCATTCAAGGTAGGGGGCGCTTTGATGGCTTGGAACTTGCATATGCCATAGAAATCACGGGGATCTTCCAGGATTGATCGGGATAGCTAGGATCATCACTATTATAGACTTCTACAAGCTTATCTAGGTAAGATCCACAGGTAAGTTCTTCTTTTCTGATCTTATTCCATTGTACCTTGCTGAAATTTAACTATTTTTCTGAAAACTTCTAAACCATAAAAACCTAAAAAATCAAATAATCAAGGAACCGTCCGATCTTTTGCCAAACCATTTCTGGGTTTCATAGATCGGGCCTCGCCCTAACTAAATCAACTGAAATGCTGGTCAAATTCCTCATAGATTGACCTAGATCTGATTTTTCAGCAGAAAATTGCATAACCCCCCACTGAAAAAATTGACCTGCTAGGGTTTTGAGTTTTTCTGATTTCTAACTTCACAGATAGATAGATCAGGTCTTGGGCAGTCCAAATCAACCCCAACATTGTCAAGAGGCTCAACAGTTTGACCGGGATCTGAAAAATAGACCGAAATTGCCCTAGCGCCCTCACTGAAAATTGGCCTTTTCCGGAAGTAGGTTTTTTTGAAATCTGACATGATAGGCTGATAGATCGGGTCCCAAGCATCCCAGAACACCCTCAACGCTGTGCTAATTCATCCTGGTTTGCCCTAGATCTGAAAAAATCAGTTTTCAGCCTCCTAGCCCCATCATCAGATTTTGACTTTTCTAGATCTGATTTTCCTGTTGTTTTCCTGATTTGGGCTTGTAGATCAGGTCTCCCTGATCTATTCTCATCCTCAACGCTGAGCCATCAGCCTTCTGGTACCCCCTAAAGCTTCAGATTTGTCTTCCTAGGCCCTAGCGCTAGCTATCTACTAAGATGGGTTTCCTGTACCTTGGCTTTTCTGGACCAATTGTTTTCTGCTTTCGTAGATCAAGGTGTTTCCCAAGTGGGTTTCCTGAAACGTTGTCTTACTGCTGACTCCATTGCCCAATGCATACAAAGCACTGATCTCCAAGCTAGCGCTGCCCTTAGGCTCTTAGCCTTTTCCATCTACCAACATTCACTGATAGCTCAAACACCTTTTACTGAGTCTAATTTCTAGGTACTGGATAGTCCCAACTCTATTTGTGCTCGCCCTGTCATAGTTACGTTTCCCAAGACAGTTGCTAGTACCTAAACCCTAGAGCTAGGGTTCCCATTCACCTTGCACCTTAAGTACCTTGAAGCCCCATCTGATCTTCTTTTGGTGTCTAGGTTCGATCTCTCTTGTCGGGAGCAAATCTGGGTCTCCCCCATTGTAGTCCCGGACTAGGATAACCTAAAGTGAAGGCTGCCTTGATTGGCGTGACAACCATCCACTTGGGAGTCTAGGCAGTCGTGGTTCCACCCCTTAGTTGCTTGCCCCTCTACCATCCATTCTGAATCCACCTTAAACAGGCAACTACAAGGCAGGTGATAACAATGGCCTCAAAGCTAAGTTGCAAGAAACGCCACCCCCCATGTCCCCAGGTCGTTTCTTGCTAGAAACGCAGAAACGCGTACTGTACGGCATGAAAACGTGTTTTCGTATGAACGAGAGCGTTTCCTTAGAAGGAAACGTGTTTCCTCTGTACGGAAATGCATTTCCAATACTGATGTGGTCCAAAGGTCGTGTTTCCAAGAAAATTTTCTTGGTTGATTAAAAATATCACCTTATTCAGTAGTAATTGGTGGTATTAAATGGTAATATTAAATATGAAAGTAAAAGTGGCATTCTCTTTTATCTTTCATTTTTTATCCTTTTACTTAAATTTTTTACATTACCATTAATTGTTTCAGGATGTTTGAGAGTGATTCCAACTTCATTGGACTTCATATGCAAAAAGTAGAATTTTAGATCCCATTTAAAATTCAGCAAACTTAAGAGTTTTCAGGATTTCAGGATTACAAAGTTTCCATTAGTTTCTATCATGTATGAGGGTATGGAATTGACATTTAATCAAACACATCAACCCCTGTTTGTACCTTCATGTTGGTGGTGTTGATCATTGAACTCCTTTGTCATGACCTTAATATAAATGTACTCTTCACTTAAGCAAAATCACGTATTAAGCATGGGAAGCTTTTTCTACCTTATTTTAACGATTGGATTAGAAAGTTTTATCAAAATTGTAGGGTGTTGAGTTGTTTACTAATGTCCTTGGAGAATCAACTTTGAGATTTGAGTTAGAAGCAAGGGCTAGAGCCTAGAGGAGGGAAGCATAGGGTGTTATTGATGAATAGGATCCCAATATAGGCAATGATTCACCAACATGTATGATTTATGATTTATGTTTCACATTCATTTTTTTAAATGTCTTTGCTCATATATATATATATATATATATATATATATATATATATATATATATATATCGTGTTTCCCCGTTTCCAAAATTTTTGGGGGGCATGTTTCCATCACGTCTCCATTTCGTGCAACTTAGCCTCAAAGTTGGGAGAGAATTTCTAGCATGTGGATTACAAACAAAAGTTTGCCTAACAGTGGTAAAATCTGATGTAGGAGTAGTGTACAAGAGTACACATAGGAATCCTACAAGATGTCAATCGAGCTACACATGAGGAAGATAAAGACCAATGAGTCTCAAGGATGTTAATGCACATAAATTTGCAATTCAAGATGAGGTAAGTTTGCATAAACTCCATTCGGTAGAAGAGGCATATCAACTGGTTCTAAAAATAGAGAAGTTATCCACAAGGGATTGGTTGGTTGGTAATGAGGGGTTGTTATTCCCAGCACCAAGGTTCAAACCCCCTCAAAGGCATGGTCAACCACTGTGAGTCACTTATGGTTGGGCCTAGATGTAAGTCCTGGGAAACATTGGTGGAATAGACTCCCCTCCCCTTAGTGGAAACAACGTAGCCCTCAACTTACCTTCACAAGTCTACTTGTTTATGTTGATCGGAAGCACCTACTAATAAAATAAATTACAAATTTAAAAAAAGAAGAAGCTATTGCACAATGCTATTAGAATGAATTTTTGTTGTGGATGAGGAGCTAGTAGAAAACGTAGAGGTTGTAATTCCATAGAGAAGGTGGATGGCATGCTCATTGAGAAGAAAAATAAAGGTATAAGAGAATGTTGTGACAAGCAAAGGTGATGGATTTTCGAAGGACATGGAAGAGGATATGGTGGTTATAGGTGACAAGTTTATTGCTACAAATGTGGGATGGAAGGACACAAGTTATCTTGAATGTACACAAGAAGAAAGTGTGTGTTGGAGCAAACAAATGACCAAATTAATGTAGGGCAAAGATTAAGAAAACAAAACAATAGCCACAGTCGCTGCAAAACAATGTGAAATTTTGTAATATCCCAAGTGATATTCTACCTTTATATTGACAAATAATGATGATTGTTTGCTGGTTTATATGCTTCAGGTGTGTATGATAAAATAATTTGATTTGCATGCAAAATAGGTTACATGCCCAAAAACCCTAAATATGACAAATATGGAGATAAAATAGGAAATAGGCTTCAGTACGATTATAGTAACATACCAATATTTATAGCTGTGATGGTTCTTCAATAAACAATAGACATGCATGCCATGCAGCAACTCTAACTCCAAAAACGTGTTGTTAGGTTCAGGTGATTCTCCCATGCAAGGAAAAGGTCCCCTCCTAGATGATGACATGCTCGTAACTGCTTCGATACTTGACAGATCGAGTTAAGAATTTCCAATTATGGTAGTATGGCTCTCTTGATGACTTTGGTGGATGCATGCGGAACCTTGGAAGCCTTCTTGGACACTATCGAATTGGTTCTCTGGAATAGTGGGATGCCCTCTCTCCCACACGTGTTTGCTTGTAACTTTTTCAATGGTGTAAGAGATGATCTAATAATTTCTAGGTATAATGATAAAGTCCTTCCAGAGAGAATGGAAGAGACATGCAAAAGGAATGAGGTCTTTCTGAAGCAAGGCGAATTGTTCCCAGTGTTTCCAGCTATTTCCCAACAGTAAAACATGACCCCTGTAATATTGTCCTTCTCTGTATGGTAGATCTCTGCAGAAGAATGAATGTAGTGAAGAGCTAATGGTAGATCTACGTGATCTATCCGGAAGTGATTAGGGAAGATAGATTTCAATGCCAAAAACACCTGTTAGTTGATGGCTCACGCCCTCGACCCCAACTTGTTGTTGCGGCTACTGCTGTTGCTGCTCTCGAAACCAATCTCCAAAATGAATAATGATATTAGATGCCTTTTTGGTTCAACTTATGTTCTTATATAGCTTTTAGGGTTTGCATATATCTTTTAGGGTTCGTATGGCTTTACTTTTGCATGCATGCAAACCTAATTGCTCATTGGCGCATGCAATATGAAATAAGGCCCGCATGCTTGTTGATATCTGCTCCAATGGCCTTCTGTAATCTACTAATAATCTAATAACACTGAAGTGGTGTTCCTTTATGCTCCTAGTGATATTAGTCCTCAGATATTCCATTTTCTTTAATACCCGCTCGAACCTATGGGAATAAAATAGGTTAACAGGTGTCTTTGGAAGATTTAATTAAAAGAGGACAATACAATTTTTTATGAAGGGCAAAGGAATGGATATGCCAACAACGAAGCAACAAGGTACCGGGTAAGATTAATGGTTGAGGAAGAACATCATCAAAACCAAGTGCAATGTTGTAGGTAAATAAGTGTTGGCGTTGCAAAGTTATTATTGATAATGTTAGTGTAGATGATATGGTCACAATATAATAATAGAAATGTTGAATCTAATGCAATTGAAGCATCCATGACAATGTAGACAATTTTGGTTTTAGTGTATTGGTGATAGATCAACATAGTGTATCATTTAAAATAGTAGAATACTAGGATAATATTATGTGATATGGTATACCATGGAGGCTTGCCACTTGTTGTCAGAAAGGCCATGACAATACTAAAAGAGCGCAATGCATGATGGAAGCAAGAATACCTATGTAATATCCCAAACTGATATTTGTGCTATTGTATTGATTTGTTGAGGTATTTGTTATTGGTTCAGAGTTTCTTGATGCTTACCACTTATAAAATCAATTTGCATGTATTTGCATGATAATGCATAAACCCCAAAAATAGTAAAACTCATATCTATAATGAAATAAACTTCAATTACACTGCAGGAACATACCAATAATCATAACTTGAATAGTTGAACAAGATGAAAGAGACATGCATGTCGTACAGTGAGGCTAGGTCAGAAAACGTGTTCACCTCCAAAGCAATTCGCCCATGCAAGGAAAAACATCCTCCTTTAAATCATTTGTAACTGCTCCAAAAGGATGAATTGGATTCCCGGAATCAACACATAAGGTAATTGTGGCCTTCTTAAGAGTTTGGTTGTGACATGCAGACCATATGACGGATCCTTGTCAATATGTGAGTTTCTTTCTTTATGTATAAGTTGCCCATGCAAAGCTACACCCTCTCCTTTGTATAGATCTCAAAACGGGCTCCGGAAAGATGTATATATGTCCAATACATTGTAGAATGGTCCACAATAATTCTTTGGAAGGGTTTGGGTGGATATTCGACTTTCAGAGTGACTGAATAATTCTCTTCAGATTGATGTGTTGGATACCCTTGCTCCTTGATACGATAGTCCTCCTATAAATATCGAATGATCTTTGAAGTGTTATGATAGATCATAGTGATTTATCCCTGAAAGTGATTAGGGTAGATAGATTTAGCTGCCGAAAACACTTGTTAGCCAAGGAATGTGCCCTCAACCCCAACTTTGCTCGCCAAGCTCTCAAACCTGTTTCTCAAAAGTGAATAATAGCATATGGATACCTTTAGGGTTCGATTTGTCTTCTTTTATAGAGTTGAGATTGCATGCATGCAACTTAAATGTCGGATGCCGCATGCAAAGCGAAATAAGGACCCATGCTTGTTGATAATTGCTCCGGTAGCTCCTTTTTATGTACTAATGACTTAATAACACTGCATTAATGTACTCCATAGTTACATATATTGGCAATATTTTGCCACTATTGCGATATAACGCGATACCAAACCCTCGGCGAAAAAATCGAGACATTTTCCGATATTTGGATGTGTCATGACACATTGAATGAAGCACGATATTTTAGGTAAATATAGCGAGTCAATGGTAAATATCGACCTGTGTTGAAAAAGATGCCAAATTGCAAGATTAAAACTATGGATTCGGGGTTTTAAGTTCATTTTGCATTGTTGAGGAAGGGTGAATATCTCTAACAAGGATTGTGACGGTTTCCATCAAGAGAACAAGGGGAAATCCAAGGTTTTATTTGCCATTAACGAAGCAATTATGGAGTGGAGATTCACCAATGAACACAATCTATAATAATGGGTAAATATTAAATGGTAATATAAATTATTAAAGTAAAAGTGACATTCTCTTTTTCTTTCATTTTCTATCATTTTACTTAAATTTTTAACATTACCATTAATTGTTTTAGGATGTTTGAGAGTGGTTCCAACCTCATCGGACTTCATATGCAAAAAGTAGAATTTTAGATCTTGTTTAGAATTCAACAAACTTAATAGTTTTCATGATTTCAGGATTGTAACGATTCCACTAGATTTTATCATGTATGAGGATATGGGATTGGCATTTTGTCAAGCACATCAACCCCTCTATGTACCTTGATGTTGGTGGCATTGACTGTTGAACTCTTTTGTCATGACCTTAATAAAAATGTACCCTTCACTCATTAAGCATGGGAAATTTTATCAAAATTGTAGAGTGTTGACTAATGTCGTTGGAGAATCAACTTCGTGATTCGAGGTAGAGGCAAGGGCTAGAAGCCTAAAGGAGGGGGGCATAAGGTGCTATTGATGAATAGGATCCCAATACAGGCAATAACTTTTATGATATGCAACTATGGAAGGAGACAACTCACATTGGCTTCCACCTCAGCCCCATTACCTTCCGCCAGATCCCGAGTAGTTAAAGCTTCGAATTTGACCCTTGACTCATCCAAAGCACCTACAGGACCCCCTACTGCTTCCAAAGGAAGAGTGGTGCCCCTTTCCCATAAAAGGGGTAGAGGGGATCGATGATTCATATTATTTATCATTGTACTATGTAGTATCTAGATGCCCCATGAGTCATGATGATTCATCTCTTGAGAGACATTTATTTTGATCATTTTATGTGATATTCTATCATTCCATCAGGAACATATTTTAGTGTATTCAGTTTATAGTCGATATGTGATCATGATCCACCATTTGACATCTTATAAATTAGTTGTATTTTCAAATTTATGTAGAAATGTGTTTATTTGATGTTGTTGTTGCTTTAGATGTTACAAATTTGAAAAAAAATGGTTTTTTTGTATTTTTTTAATGTTTTACGACATTTGTCAATTTTTTCCGATATTTTCGTCGTTGTTGCCGATAAGTTACATTTTGAACCCTCATCGATATATTTGCCGACACAATATATGTAACTTTAATGTACTCTTTAGCTCCACATATCATTAGTCCTCGATTAATTCCCTATTTATCAATACCCACTCGAACCTATGGGAATTAAATAGATTAATGATTGTTTCTTGGTGCTTAATTAGAAGAGGACATTACAATCCCACTGTCTTGTTAAGGCTCGACACATAGAACACATTAT
Source organism: Pseudotsuga menziesii (assembly GCA_001517045.1). Taxonomy (NCBI): domain Eukaryota; kingdom Viridiplantae; phylum Streptophyta; class Pinopsida; order Pinales; family Pinaceae; genus Pseudotsuga; species Pseudotsuga menziesii. The sequence goes on from LPNX010791945.1 coordinate 543,938, forward strand.
GGATTTTACTCTCCTCGGGTAGCTCGAGCTCATAGGCCACTTCCCTACCTTTTGGATTATCTTGTAAGGACCATAGAAGCGAGGCTTCAATTTCTCTGCTACCTTTTTCTTGAGTGATGATTGTCTGTAAGGCTGTAATTGCAGGTATACCAAGTCCCACATGTCAAAACTACGCTTGACCTGTATCTGTCTACATATAACTTTTGTTTGTTTTGTGTTGTCTATAAATTTTCTTTAAATATCTTGAGAATGTCCTGGCTATCCTGGATCAAATCCTTTGCTTTAGGTTCTCTATTGTCCCTGAATACTAAGTCTGCGAAAGTTAATGCCTCATAGCCATACAAAACTTTGAAAGGAGTCATCCCAATAGACATGTGATGTGTAGTATCGTAGCAATAGTCTCTGAGATGCAGCCATTTGATCCATGTCCTCTGTTGCCCTGCCACATAGTTCCTCAAATACCCCTCAATCCATTTGTTGACTATCTCTATCTGTCCGTCGCTTTGAGGATGGTAACTAGTACTTGTAGCTAATTTTGTCCCCACCAACCTAAAAAGCTCCTGCCAAAAGGCAATTGTGAACTTGCGATCTCTGTCACTGACAATGGTCTTAGGCAACCTGTGCAATCTGAATACCTCTCTGAAAAACAACTCCGCTACCTGTGTTGCGGAATAGTCGGAAGGAATGGCAAAGAAATGGGCGAAACTAGTTAGTCTGTCCACCACTACGTATAAGCTATCTCTTCCCTATAGCTTGGGAAATCCTGTAATGAAATCCATTGAGATGCTTTCCCACTTTTGCTCGGGTATAGGTAATGGTTGAAGTAACCCTGCCGAATGAGTGTGCTCTACCTTATTTTGTTGGCAAGTACTGCGTTCCCTAGCATGTTGCAGTACATCCTCCTTGAGGCCCTTCCATGAGAACCTCTCTCTGACCTGTCTATATGTCTTCAGGAATCCCTGATGCCACGCCAGTGTTAATTCATGTGAAGCTTGCAACATCTTTTTCTTTAATGCAGACTCGGGAACCAAATTAGTTATGTTCTTATAATAAATGATATCATCAATCACCCTGTATCTGTCGTCCTGTATCTACCCATCCAGCAACTCACAAGTAAACTTATTCTTAGAGTATTCAACCAAAAGATGAGACTTCCAATCTATGGAGATGCTCATGAGAGATAGTGTGGTTGGTCCTCTAGAAAGGGCATCGGCTACTACGTTGTTCTTCCCTTTCACATACTCGATCTCAAAATCGTATGCTTGGACCATGCTGACCCATTTTGGTTGTCTTTCATTCAACTCTTTATGTTCCAAAAAGTACCTGAGGCTATTATGATCTGTCTTGATTTTAAACTTGCTACCCACCAAGTACTTCCTGAATTTTGTTAAGGCATGTAGAATTGCCAACATCTCTTTATCGTATATGGAGTAGTGGCGTTCATAGTCTTTAATCTTTTTTCTTTCAAAGGAAACTGAATGGTGGTTCTGCATCAACACTGCTCCTATGCCCTCCCTCGATGCATCACATTCTAATACAGATGGTTGAGTGAAGTCGAGTAATGCAAGAACGGTACATGAGCTCATTACCTTCTTCAATTTCTCAAAGGTCTGTTGCACCTCCTCTGTCCAACTGAATGCCCCCTTCTTTGTAAGATCTGTGAGGGGTGTTGTCATCTATGAAATCTCTTTAACATACCTCCTGTAGTAAGTGCAAAGACCCAAGAACTCTTTCAATTCTGTTACATTTTTCGGTGTAGGCCAATCCAGAATGGCTCTAATCTTTTCCAAGTGAACCTGTACTCCATTTGCTCCTATCACTTCATCTAAGTGTCTCAAATGATCTTCCCATGTTTTACTGTATATTAATATGACGTCAAAGAATACAAAAGGAAACTTACGCAACTAAGCCTTGAAGGTATGATTCATGCAGGACTGGAAGGTGGTTGGTGCATTTCTAAGCACAAAAGGCATAACCAAAAATTCATAACGTTCGAAGTGGCAACGAAAGGTTATCCTGGCAATATCCTGTTCCCTCACTCAGATCTGATGGTACCTTGAGCGGAGGTTAATTTTTGAGAAGTACTTTGCTCCTTGTTATCCACTAATTTTGCACTTAGTTGGATTAGCTAAGGAGCCGCCATTTTACAAACATGATAAATGTTTCTTTCCAGTGTATCAAATGATCCGCCTTTGTGCCTAGCCATTTTTGGCTAGTCGGCTTTTGTTTTGAATAATTATGACCATGGCCCCGCGGGGTTTGTAATAAAATGTGCTAGTAGGGTGTTTTTTAGTAGTTCGGTCTCCTAAGACGTAGAATTTCAACTAAGGTATTCCAGGGAGTTTTTTGCCCTTGACAATTATGCTTTGCCTATAGCCGAGTATAATTGACGAGGTTTTCTCCCGCTTCCTCCAAAGCTAGAATGCCCGATTTTGAATTCTAGGCCTTGGAGGTTTATTAGAGCCCAACTGAGTATATATAAACCTACTAGACATTGTTAGAATAGACTATGGTCATGTCCTAAGTCACTAGGACCCTCAGAAAAAAAAAATTGAAAAAATTTTACCGGTCGCGTCAAAATTTTTATTTTTTAATTTTTTAATTTTCCCTAAGTTTTTTAATTAATTTTTCCATAAATTAATTGGAAAAATCCCATTTGTAATAAGTTAGTCATCCGAACCCCATTTTCAGTGATTGAAGGCTCTAACCTTAAGCCAAAAATCATTCTTGACCAACCAGCTAGTCAGATCCAACTTTCAAATCATCAATCAGACACATAATGCACATTTTCTTAAAAAAGTCATTTTGGAGGAAAAATGGAGTTTTTATTAAAAAATGATTATTTTGGAGAAAATTAAAACTCTCCAAATTAATCCAAATTCAGCAAAATAAAAGGCTAAATGACATCTCAATGGGCATTTATGATGATTGGAGTTATCATAACTCAGCTTCAGTCAGCATTCAGTGAGTAATAAAGATATATTCAGTTAACGGACTTGTCATCTCCAGCTAAACTCCCGAATTGGATGAGATGGAGAGCTCTCATTGGTTTGATGATTTGATCGAGGTAGGAACTGGTGATAACATTATGATCCGACAGCAATAGGCTACTCCAAACCTAAGAGGCGCCTTCACCTTCCAAGCTCACACCCCTCTTCATCATTCACGCCCCTCTTCATCATGAAGGCGTCATCCACACATGTGGGCTCAATAAAGGCTTGTTTGCAGTGGTTAGGGTTGGAGTGGGGGCGCCTTGCCTAGGTGGAGGCATCCCCTCACTCCCAGCTCATCTTCTTTAGGTCTAGCCTCTCAGTGGTGGCCAATCCGGATAGGTCTGGTTTTCTAGTTTTAGGGTTTTGGGTTCTTCTTTCATTGTATAAATAGAGGCTTCTTTAGCTCTATTCAGATGGAACTTTTGGGTTAAAGTTACTCTAAGAAAATTGTATCAAGCATTTTGCTTTGGCTTTGTTAATAAAGATATTCGACTTTGGAGGTCTATGGGCTCTTGATTGTGCTGGATTCCTCATGGTTGAGGTGATATTGTCTCTAACTCATCTCTTTTTACTTGTATGTGTTTAAATATTTGCTAGCTCAAGGCGGCAACTGTTGGCACAGTAGAATAGCCATTTGTAGCTTCAATTTGGTTGTTTATGCAAAGTAAATCGATATTTTGATGGACATGAGTAGTAAGTTATACAAAATGTTGATCTTGATTTGATTTGCCTAACATACTAGCATACATTTTATCTCACGTCTTGTTTTAAGTTTTGATGTGATTCAGGCTTCACAGATTGTAGAAGGGTGTGAGCTCAGCTGCTTCTATCCCATGCTTCAAAACAACCATTTGAATCTAACATTTTTAATTGCAAGACCTACGGTGTTCGTCATCTTTTGCTTCGAAAAGAAAGCTTGGAATAACTCTCTCTCTCTTTGGTTCCATCCACAAGTTAATCTTCTTTTGGTTACCGGTCACTTAGGAAGCCCTAGTTTTACTTTTTTCAACCCTTAGGCTTCCTTCCCATTGCCTTGTTTGGCTTGCATTTCCTTCTTCTTCTTTGCAGCTCTCTTTTGCCCTAGTTTTTGGCCATTTTCTCCACTTTGGACAGCCCTCTTCTGACTGTTTGCTGCCCTCTTTTTCACTGATTTACAGCCCTCTTTTTGCCTGTGAACAGCCCTCTTTTTCACCTTTAGGACAGCCCTCTTTTTCACCTTTTCTCTCTCCCTTTCCTTGGTTTTTCTCCTCTCTTTCCTCTTTTTTCATCGCTGGTTTTTTACCCTCTTTTTCGAGAATATAATTAGTAGTTTGTCTTTAAAGTTTTAACTAATGCATAACATTTGAACTGTTTAAAGCTCTTATTTGCAGGAGGAAACGAGAAAAACCCAAAGGCTAAAAGCAAGCAAGAGAGCAAGCAAGAAGAACAAAATGACAATCTTCCCTCTTCTCCCATCCCTTTCTTTCCCTGTTCTTCCAGGAAAAGGCAAAAGAACAAGTCATCAAAAAATTGTAAAATTAATAAAAAGCGAGTGGGATTACAGCTGCCACACCCTTCTTCCCCCATTTGGGGGAAGCCTGTATCGTCTCACTTTCACGCTTTTCATTTTCTTTGTTTAAAATTGCTAACGGTAGAATAGTGTAGGATAATTACATAATCTTAGTCAAGTAGTGCATGTTTGATTAATTTATTGTTCATAGAAAATGAGTTAAAAAATATTGTTTTGATTATTTAAATTGAATGTGGCATATTTCTTCTAGTATACTTACCCCCTTGCTTTCTCGATTAGGGCCCTAAAAAGCCTGAAAGAGACTCTTCAATACTTAGATTGTTATTGTTTTATTTCTTTCATTCAAGTTTAACAAATTAAGTAAGACTCTTGAACTGGCAGTAACACAAGTCAAGAGCACTCTCTATCGGAGAGCATTCATTAGATTTGCACATCCTTGCATTAGGCATTTAGATTAGATAAGTCTCTTGAACCTTTGTCATAAGACAAGGTCAAGAGCGCTCTCTGTCAGAGAGTTTTAATTAACTAATTTAATAAAACTTGCAACACACACCTCTTTAATTAATTAACTCCCTCCCCTCCTTGCTGGAGTATGCTCTGACCAATCTTAGATCGGAATACCCAGAAACGGCACTAGATCTTTAACCCTACAAGAGTAACTTAATAAAATTTAACACCACGCAACCAACGCACTGACGTTGTAGGGAATTTTCCAAAGTACTTCCTAGTAGAGGCGCCAGAATCCTGCTGTCTAAGCTTCTCAGCTAGCTGGTCAATCTTCGCGATACCAGCCTGGGATACTGGGCGGGCCCAACATGTCTTCAACGGAGTGAACTTAGAAGATTCTCCCGGCATTTGACAAACCTTCGTTGACACCTTAATCTAGAACACATAAAATCCTTAAAACCTACCAAGAGCACTCGCATCACCTAACATTCACTAGTTGATTTCTAGACTTGTGTTTAATTCTCTTGCGCATTTCAGCTTCATTGACTCCATAAGGCACTGATCCTTTTTTAATTTGAATAATTATATTATTTGATCAATTGTCTATGGTTTATCATAATTTCTTTCTCTGAATGCACTATTAAAGTCTGGAATCATTGTTTATCTGTTAATCTCTTGTTAGCAACGTGGATTGCTTTTTTAATTAAGTATCACACTCATAATAAATAAACACTTCTAATCATAATAACTCCTAAATAACACCCATCCGCATCCGCAACTAATTACAACACTTTAACCACATTGAGCCTTAGAAAACTCTTTGTTAGGGGCTACCTCCCTTGGCTTCGTTAGGAGTCAGCCTAAACGGAGGAGCTAGGAGTAGGTGACAGTACCTAGCTCTGTGCTTGCCCCCAAGGTCACACCTCCTCCACTTTCTCAAGTGAGGAGACAGCTTTCGGAAGATTTCTGCTGCTGGTGTGCAATCGGCGGACATCTTCTGGCGCCGTTGCCGGGGACAAATTTTTTGTTCCTGGACGACCTTAGTTTTTTCTAGTTTTTACCTTTTTGATAGATTTTTAGTTTAATCACCTCGCTAATCTTAGGCTTGAAATCCATCTGGCGACTCCACTGTCTTTAATTTTACCAAGATATTCAACCAGATTAAACTCTGAAGGTTTACTTAGTTTTATCCCTGAGCCTAAAAAGGTTTATAGGAGGAGGCTAAATAAACTTGCTTCTCGTAGGATCCTTGAAGATCTCGGATCTCGGTCTTTATCAGACATCCATAGTTTATTTCTAGAAACTAATTCTCAAGAAAACATTAACACTAGTGTTTCCGATATGATGGGTGAGTATTTTACTCAACTCGACTTTTCTCAGATAGCAGGTCAACCCCATCGTCTTCCAGACAAAGCTGTCGAGAAACTCCCAATGTACACCGACACTGATGCCACAACTTCCACCATGCATCTTAGGAACTTTTCTAGATGCATCAATTCCTGTGTCAATGATCCTGTAAGCCAACATGATGATGTCTACATGAACTTGTTTGCTCTATCTTTGGATGGAAAAGCCGACGACTGGTATAACAATTTACCAGACAACTCCTTTGCTACACTTGAAGCTTTCAAGACTGCCTTCACTAATAGGTTTGGTGAAAAGAAGGAACCAAGGCATCGACTGGCTTCTTTAACAAACATAAAGAAGAAGGAGAATGAGACTATGGATGAGTTCAACCAAAGATTCACAGAACTATCCAATGACATTCCTGCCATTTACAAACCACCTGCACCATCTATCTTGCTTTATTACATTGAAGCACTTGGTGGGAAGATGCAATATCAGATCAGGGATAAAGAACCCACTACTCTTCTAAACGCACAAGAAATGGCAGTCAAAATAGACAGAAATATGCAGTCTTTAGGTGAATCCAACCTTCCTGGTTATTCAAAGTCCTCGACTCTATTAAAGTCAAATGAGCATGAAGAAGAGGATTCCTACAGAAAACAAATGATGGAAATAAAGGAAAGACGTGGAAGAATGGAAGATAAACATCTAGCTCAAATGAAAGAGATGCAGAACAAGGTCATTAGTATGGAAAGAGCACAATCACAACGTGTTCCAAGAACATTTCCTCCAAAAGTAAATTGGCAAAGAAAGGCACCCAACCATGAGCAGAGGCCTCCTCATCAGCTAGAGGCTGCTAACATGGTTGAAACTTACACACCATTTTGTAGGGCATGTGAAGACCTTCATGAAGAATCTTCTTGTTATTATGCATGCTATGTTCAGGAGCATGGTTTTCTAGAAGGTTGTGGTCCTAAAGCATCATCAAGCGAGCCTGAGTACATCAACTATGTAGATGACATGCATGATATTTTCGGAGAAAGTTGGAGAGAGACAAAACAATATTCAAGAGAGCTTGAATACATTAACGCAATTGGACAGCTCCATCCTATCACCACAGAAACCCGAGGTCAGGTCGAAGATTATAGTCAGCAATTGGATGACCTCACTAAAAACTTTGGCGCTAATCCTACAAATGAGCATAATGATGATAGTTTGGAAGGTTTACTACCTTGTGACCTTTCTTCTGAAGAAGATAACTATGATCATGAGGGCTATAGCCAGGGATGTGATACAAGTGAGGAAGAATCCCTTACATCTGAGATGGATGATAACTTCGAGACTTTAATTAAAAATCCAATCTTAGAAGTTTCATGTGATGAGATTCCTCCATGCACTCCACCGGATGACAAATATTTGGAAAGTTGGGTCCCCTGTGATATCTTTGAAACCCAGCTTTTTGAAGAAGATTGTTTTGAGCAAAATGAGAAGTGTAGACAGGGACTTGATACCAGTGATGAGGCATCATCACATCCGACATAGACGGTGATGATGACAATTGGACTTGTATTGAAAATACAACCTATGATACCTTTGAAAATATTTTTGAGAATATCATCTATGATATGTCCAGCAAGGGGAGTTGTTATTCTAAGACTTATGAAAGTTGTAAGGAAGAGCAGTCAGAGTTTTCATACGATCAGTCAGAATTGTATCTAAGTATCGGTAATAAGGATTTGAAAAAGCAGTGTAGTGACGAATCAGATGGGATACAACTAGTTGAAGTTTTTTCTCATCCATCGTCTTCACATATAGATGTTCCTTATGTTTTGGAGCAGCTTGGGGCTTATACAACGAGTTATTATTTGATAAGCCTTGATGGTCAGCATGATGGAGTAGTCAACCTGCCGCATTATCCTGATTTGTATATCAACACTATCCAATCATGGATAGAAGCAGCCTGCGCGAGCATCTACCAGTTTGGAAAGAAGTTTGACGACATTATTCATGCCTATGATTCCCCATCCAGCCCCCCCATTCTGGATCATCACGCAGGTTTGCATTCTCTGAAAATTGTGCCCTTACTTTGGCTGGTAACCAAAGACAAGGCAAACCTTTTTATATTAATAAAATGCTTAGGTGGCTACACTGGATTTATGATTACACCTAACCTTTTTTGTATTATGCTTAGAGTAGGAAAATAGGCTCCTTAAAGCGAGCGTTTATCTTAGCATTTTTCTTTATGTACTTAGGAATAAATAAATTTTACAATGAAGTCTTGTCATTTCTTTGAATAAAGCAACTTTTGGATCATTGACCATTTTTCATAAAACTTGTGCTACTAAGGTTTTTCTTGTCAAGTTGAGATGTTCTACAGGATATGGAAACCAGAGATTCTGGTGTTCTTGTATGCTCTCCTTGCATAAGAGATTAGATTGAGCACACGTCCCACAGTTCAAGCCAGATGTTATCCACTAATTTTGCACTTAGTTGGATTAGCTGAGGCGCCACCATTTTACAAACATGATAAATGTTTGTTTCCAGTGTATCAGATGATCCACCTTTGTTCCTAGCCATTTTTGGCTAGTCTGTTCTTGTTTTGAATAATTATGACCATGGCCCCGCGGGGTTTGTAATAAAATGTGCTAGTAGGGTGTTTTTGTGTGGTTCAGTCTTTTACCAACTTTTTTGTACCATAGTTGGGTTACCTGAGGAGCCGCCGATTGACAGACTTGTTCAAAGTCTGATTCCAATGTATCAGTTGATCCGTCTGCTTGCCTAGCCAATTTTGGCTAGTCACTTTTTTATTTGAATAATTTTGAACATGGCCCCGTGGGGTTTGTAATAAAATGTGCTAGTAGGATATTTTTGAGTGGTTCGATCTCCTAAGACGTAGAATCGCAAATAGGGTATTCCAGGAAGTTTTTTGCCGCTGACAATTATGCTTTGCCTTCAGCTGAGTATAATTGACGAGATTTTCTCCAGCTTCCTCCAAAGCTGAAATGCTCGATGTTGAATTTTGGGACTTGGGGGGTTATTAGAGCTCAAATGAGTGTTATAAGCCTACTAGACATTATTTAGGTAGATCATGGTCATGTCCTAAGTCATCTGGACACATGAAAAAATTTCGGAAAAAATATTTTTCGATCAGTGAAAAATTATTTTTTTTAATTTTTTAATTTTTAATTACTTTTCCTAAATTTTTTGGGTTAATTTTTCCATAAATTAAATGGAAAAAACCCGTTCGCGATCCGGACTCAGAATTCAGTCATTGAAGGCTCTAACCTTAAGCCAAAAATCATTCTTGATCAGCCAGCCAGTCAGAACCAACTTTCAGATCAGCAATCGAACACATAATGCCCTTTTACTCAAAATAGTCAGTTTTGAGTAAAAAAATGATTATTTTGGAGAAAACTAAAACTCTCCAAATTAATCCAAATTCAGTAAAATAAAAGTCTAAATGACATCTCATGGAACACTTATGATGATTGGAGTTATCATAACTCAGCTTCAGTCATCATTAAGAGAGCAATTAATTTATTATCAGTTATCACACATGTCATCTCCAGCTAAAGATGAGATGGAGAGCTCTCATTGGTCCGGTGATTTGATCGAGGTGAAGACTGAAGCTTGTGTTGAAATACTGAGAGGGGGGTGAATCAGTATTTGTACAATGAAAACTTTAATCAAAAGCAGGTTGCTGATCACCAATCACAGCACATCATCAGTATGTATAAAGACAGCAAGATGCACAGTACACAACAGTTTTTAACGTGGAAACCCAAGCTCTGGGGGTAAAACCACGGAAGCCTTTTTAATAATAGTTGTCCAGAAATAACTGGATGAAAGGAACAACTATCTTATTTTATAGACTTCAATTTTTCAACTTCAACTGAAAGGAGGCTACGACCCCCTGATTTACAGGCTACGACCTGAAGGAAGCTGCCACTCCCTAGTTTTCCAGCTTCTACCGGAAGGAGGCTACGACCTCCTTTCCTTGCCCCGTCCTGCCACCCTGATAAGAAGAATATTGCTGAACCTATGGACCTGTCACACACCAAACTCTATTGCTGATATTCTCTGCACTCTAGTCACTAACAAATCATTTTTCTGCCCATGTTATCGCTGTCACATCAACCATAAAAGCTGTTGATCAAGCTGCTCATCAACACTGCTGGTTACTTGTTTGTCCCTTCAACAGATCTGTGCTATGTGTAGAATTTTCTGCTGCTGATAACCTCTGTTCACTGTTCACTGCCAAGTCAGCCTTGTCACTGACACACTCTGTACCACACTGCACAACCTGTAAATCTGTCACATACCAATCTCTGAATCTGCTTACCGTTCACTGCCAAATCATCTCTATAGACAATATTGTTCACTCACTTCTGTACAAGCCACTCAGCATAAACCATTTTACATTACTTCTCGTAAATCACTGCTACATCATTCTTGCACATCACAAATATATATTACTTTAAAACTGTTCATTAAACATCACCCTGTATAAGCTTTCTAAGTTCACAATTTCAGAGCATACATACCTTTATTTTAATCATTGCATCATAAGATAAATATCATCACTTCTTTACTGTTCACACCTGCTCACATCTTACTGTAAGTATGTATATCATCATAGGGTAGAAGTATATATATCATACCTTGTGCTGTGTATGTCTGCAGAAGGTCTGTGTGAAGACTTTTGATCTCATACAATAGGCAGCATCAGACTTCAAACCCCAATCTTCCTTGGTATCATTCTGGAAACTTAAAAAAAATATCTTCCATAGAAAAGACTTTATTCTCTCTACTAACAGAACTTTTGTTTTGACATAGGTGTAGCAATTGACATCTAAGATAGTGAAAACAGCAATTGTCTCCTACATGTAAATTCTGTTAGCACAAGCGCCCAAGAATAATCAAACCTTCAGACTGTAAATCATGCTTACCTGGGAAGAAATCTTGGACTATGGAAACATTATATACATGCTGCGGCTATTCGATTGTAAACAGGTGCTTCAGGGGAGGGCGTCTGCTCATCTTCCAATAATGAGCCTCTATGCTTTCGTAATTCTGAATGCAATATCCTCAATCAACGAATTTTGCTTGCGAGCATTCTCTTATGGATGGCTACACAGCACGATATTACGACCAAACGCGATTCAAATGCCCATCTTCTTTGGAACGCACTCCCACGACCAACAAAAACAATCTTTGGGTGTGATCTGCTGCTGTTGGGATGGCCTGCGGCTGCCTCAGTGGTATTTTAATCCGAAATTTCAGAGCTCATTTTATTGACCCACGAATTTCCTGTCAAAATTGTCCTGCACTCTCTTTAAAGCGCCGTGGCTAAGATCGAATCTGGTAGGGATGCTACGAAGTGGGTCCTTGTGTTTTCAGCGCAAAGATAAATTTCGGTGACAACTAGAACGCTTAATTGCCCAGCTTGCTTCTGCGCGAAGATCAAGGATGAATACTTCTGCATACATGTATAATAATGTAATCTCTACCCGAGAATTTTAAGATTTCATGTCTTGATTGTTCGGAGGTAGTCATATCTCACCATGGCGCCTCATATATGTCTGAATTTCCTCAGTGAATGCTTACCAAAAATAAACTCAGAGCTGTCTCAATTTCACCACGGCCAATCACTTAAAAAAAATTGAAGACTACTGCTGTCTCTGCTTGCTGCGAAACGGCTCGAATGCGAAAAGATTTCCACGGCAACTAAAAAATTGATGCAACTGATGTAATAATAGATCACTCACTATATACATAAATCAAAAAAATATAGCTATATTTATATGAAAAAATAGAATGATCGTTTCCTTATTTTAATGAATATCTTTGTTATATTTTATTTTCAAATTAAAACTTTTCCTTCTTTTAATGGGTTATTTTTAATATTAAATAAAAAGTTATATTTTTTTTATTTAAAAAAAAATTATTTATTAAAATATATAAATGTCTTATTTATTAAAACTTTTTAATATTTGATTTTAATATTAATTTTTTAAATCTTTTATTAATGTTTTAAGGTTTTATCATTTAAACTTGTTAATATTTTGATTAAACCAACTTGGGGGTACTTGACCACTCTTCAGGAAGTTCAGGGCTTTTGCCATTGTCCCAAGGGCTCCAAGGTCTTCAGACTTGGGCTTGGACAATGTCAAAAGGTCTCCTTTGACGCTGACACTTACTCAACCCACAGAGGCTCCTCAAGGGGCACCAAGACACATTAACACACACCTGTTGGCATCAATGACAATTTGGTCAACAATCTCCCCCTTTGTCATTGATGATAACTCCAAAGCTCCCCCTTCAAACGAGCTTCCTTTGACCACACGACTCCCCCTTAGATCATGCTTCTTTTACCTACCTTGTTCAACATTATTTTCTCCCCCTTTGGCATCAATGGCAAAGGGTATTTTTGCCAAGATCCTCCTGTCATATTGTACCGTAGATAGATGAATTCAATTAGGAGATAGTATGACTCCCAATTTTTTTCTGAGGTACTCAAAAGTCTCTCTTGGGAGAGGCTTAGTAAAAACATCTGCAACCTATTCTTTTGTCCCAACATATTCCAACTTGATATTCTTTTCTGTGACCTGTTCCCAAAGAAAGTGATATTTGATTGGAATGTGCTTGGTCTTGGAATGCATAACTGGATTCTTGGAGATACTAATGGCACTCGTATTGTCGCATAGAATAGGAATCGGTTCATTGCATGTCACATGTATGTCTTGCAGGGTTTGCTTCATCCAAAGAATCTGAGTACAACAAGCTGCTGCTGCTATATATTCTGCTTCTGCGGTTGATAAGGACACTGAAGACTGCTTCTTGCTTGACCAAGATACCAGACAACCACCTAAAAAGAAAGTTGTTCCACTAGTGCTTTTTCTATCGTCAACACATCCTGCCCAATCTGCGTCTGAATATGCTATCAATGTCAGATCATTCCCTTTTGGATACCAAAGTCCAAAATCCACAGTTCCTTTGAGATACCTGAAGATCCTTTTAACTGCTATAATATGATTTTCTTTTGAGGCAGCTTGAAATCTTGCAACTTGTCCAACGGCTTGCATCACATCTGGTTTGGAGGCAGTTACATATAGTAGACTACCAATCATTGACCTATAGAGCCTTTGATCAACTTCCTCAGATTCATCATCTTTGCTTAGCTTACAACCGGTGATCATAGGGGTACTCACAGGTTTACAGTCTTCCATCTGGAATTTCTTCAACATCTCCTTAATGTATTTTGTCTGGGTAATAAAAATGCCTTCTGTTCTTTGAGATATCTAGAGTCCCAAGAAGAAGGTCAATTCGTCGAGTAATGACATTTCAAACTCTTTTTGCATGTCTTTAGCAAATTGCTGACTTAGTGAATCATCATCACTTCCAAATATGATATCATCAACATAAACTTCAATGATGAGTATGCTGTCATTGTTTTGTTTGATGTATAAATTGCTATCTGCACTCCCCCTTTTAAATTTTTGTTGTAGTAAGTACCTGTCCAATCTGGAGTACCAAGCTCTTGGAGCTTGTTTTAGTCCATATAGGGCCCTTTTTAGTCTGCAAACATAGCCCTTGTTTTCTGAAAGCTGAAATCCTTCTGGTTGTTCGGTATAGACTTCTTCTTCCAATTCCCCATTTAGAAAGGCTGATTTTACATCCATCTGATACACTTTGATGTCTTTGGAGCAAGCGTAGGCTAATATCATTCTGATAGCTTCCATTCTGGCAACTGGTGCATATGTTTCTTCAAAGTCTATTCCTTCGATCTGAGCATAACCCTTACACACCAATCGAGCCTTATTTCTGATTACCTGTCCATCTTCATTCATTTTGTTTCTGAAAACCCATTTTGTGCCAATAACATTTTTGTTATGTGGTCTCGGAACAAGTTCCCAAGTTTCATTCTTCTTGATTTGATCTAGTTCTTCTTCCATAGCTTTAACCCATTGTTCATCTTTACTGGCCTCTGCAAAAGTTCCAGGTTCAGTTGTAGACAAAAGAGAGAAGTGTACCTGCTCATTTCTTCTGGATTGTCTTCTTCTAGTTCCTATTCCAGCATCCTTATCACCAATAATCTGATTTGATGGATGATTCTTCTGGTACCAATTCTTAGGTGATGGATGATCTTTTTGTTCTTCTTGTTCAACAGTTGGTTGATT
>LPNX010791945.1:558544-569560 GCA_001517045.1 Pseudotsuga menziesii
CTTTTTTTCAGCAACTCCATTTTGCTGAGGTGTTCTGGCTACTGAAAATTGTCTCTTTATGCCATGCTCTTCACAGTACTTGTTGAATTCATCAGAAGTGAATTCTCCACCTTTGTCAGATCTAAAACACTTGATTCGTGACCCTGTTTCATTCTCGACCAGTTCCTTGAACGTTCTGAAACATCCAAATGCTTTTGATTTCCTGTTGAAAAGACATACCCATGTCATCCTGGTATAGTCATCAATAAGTAGCATGAAGTATTTTTCACCATTCAATCCTTTGCTTTTGGTTGGTCCACATAGGTCAGTGTGAACAAGCTCCAAAGGTTTTGTAAAAGAATGCTCTTTCGTCTTAAACTGCACTTTTGTTTGTTTTCCATGTTGACATTGTTCACATACAGAGTTAGCAGGTTTTGTGACTTCTGGCATATTTCGAACTGCTTGGTTTTTGTAGATTTTGACCAAATTGTCAAAATGTATATGCCCCATTCTTCTGTGCCAAAGCCAGCTTTCATCTTCTTTTCCCAAGTGACATTTTTCAGACTCAATCTCATCTAACACATATATATTGTTTGGAGTCCTAGTGGCTGTGGCTACTAACTTCCTTAATCCTTGCTTTCTTATTTTACATCCTTTTGAGTTGAAGATAAGTTCATGACCTTGATCACACATCTGACTGACGCTTAGCAAATTATGTTTCATGTTATCTACAAGCAAGACATTTTCAGCCAAGGAATTTTTACTTCTGAGCTTTACTGTGCCCTTTCCCAATACTCTTGCTGAATTGTTATTTCCAAATTATACAGATCCTTTATCTTTTTCAATATTGACGAAAGCATCTTTGTCACCTGTCATATGCTTGGAGCAACCACAATCAACATACCATTTTCCAGAGCTGTGATTCTGGGCTTGAAGAGCAATACCACATTCATAGTTGTTGTTATTGTGTTTAACCCACACCTTGTTGGGCAAGTCCTCATTTTTTACTATTGGTATCTTTGTTCTGCAATTTCTGGCTATATGACCAAAGTTGTTACACTTGTAACATTCTATTTCTGATCTCAAGGGATCAAATCGGTTGTTGTACTGTGGTCGTCTAAGGCTTGCAAGGTTATTCCTTGTCTCAAAGTTTCTTCTTTGAAAACAGTTTACAGCTTTGTGTCCAAATCTTCCACATGTAAAGAAATGCCCATAAAAGAAGTATCCATACCTGGGAATATATGGAGGAGATGCTTTTCTGTGATCTAATCTTTCTGCTGGTCCTTTTTCTAATGCAGGTTGTTCTGGCTGACGTTCGATCTCTTCTTCATTCTTGGAGTCATTGACAACTTCTGCATACTTTCTTGGCTTCTTTTCATTATCTGTCAACTTTGAGCTTGAGGCTTCATTTGTATTCTGCTTGTATCCTATACCGGTCTTGTCGAAGAATGACTTTTGATTGCTAATGATTTGTTCTAGAACCTTGGAACTATTGTCATAACCCTTTGCGATATCTTTCATTTGCAGCTTGTTCTTCAGAGATACTATCTCAGCCTCACAGTTCTCCTTTTCTCTTATATTTATCATTAGTTGTTCAGTGAGAGATTCTTCAACTCGTTTGGCTTCTTCTAGTTTGGTCGTCAAGTCAACAATGATTTGTTCAAATCGTTGTTCCTCTTCCTTAAGCAATCTATTTTCTTTTCTGACTTTCTTCAATTCTTTCAAGGCGCTTACAAGTTCAGCCTCAAGATCTACCTCTCCTTCATCTTCGGATTCTTCCTTACTATTATGATCCTTATCCGAGCTTATTGCCATAAAGACTACCTTGTCTGGTTCATCGTTATCATCAGAATCACTATCACTATCTGAGTCACCACTGGATGAGTTATTGTCTCTTTTTGTGTAGAGACTTTTCTTCTTTGCAAACTTTCTTCTGTTCTTATTCTTGTAATTATTGTACTTCTTGTAGGGTTTAAAACTATCATCCTCTTCACCGTCTGATTTCTTTGCATAAGGACATTTAGAAGCAAAATGACCTATCTTTCCGCATGAAAAACATTTAAGAGGTAACTTACCTTTGTATTTTCCAGTGCCTTTCTTCAATTTCCGAACAAAGTTGGTATTTCTTCATCATCAGATTCATCACTTGTCGGTTTGTCTTTCATTGATTTGTTCTTCCCGGCTTGTTTGGAGGAGACCTTGAATGCTGCTTCCTTTCTTGACGTATCTTCATCTTCAATTCTCATTTCGTAAGCTACTAACGTTCCATGCAGCTGATCCACTGTCATAGTATCTAGATCTGTTCTTTCTTCTAAAGCAGAGATCTTGGGGTTGAACCTTTTGGGAAGAGTTCTTAGAATTTTCCGAACAACTATAGTCTCCTCAACCTCTTCTCCTAATCCTCTGATGGTATTCACGAGCTGATCAACCCGAAGAATATCGGCTGCTATGTCTTCATCTTCATTCATTCTTAGCTATTCAAATTGTCCCCTGTAAGTTTGAAGTTTGGCTTCTTTCACTTTGTGGCCTCCTTCATATGTGGTTTGGAGTTTGTCCCACATTTCTTTTGCAGAGGGACAGTTCATCACTTTGTTGAATACCGATTCGTCTATAACACTTAGAAGATGATTTCTGGCCTTTGAGTTGTTGTTGTATTGAGCTAGCTCACCTGCATCAGTTGGCACGGTCCTTGGTACTTTGTACCCATTCTCGATACTCTGCCATATTTCGATTCCTTGAGCTTCTATGAAGGCTCTCATTCTTATACTCCAGAAAGCATAGTTGCTTCCATCAAACAAGGGTGTTCCAGATTTGCTTTGTTTAGAAAATTTCCCCATGATTACCTTCCAGCGGTTACTCTGTTCTGAAGGAACCTGCTCTTATACCAATTGTTGAAATACTGAGAGGGGGGTGAATCAGTATTTGTACAATGAAAACTTTAATCAAAAGCAGGTTGTTGATCACCAATCACAGCACATCATCAGTATGTATAAAGACAGCAAGATGCACAGTACACAACAGTTTTTAACGTGGAAACCCAAGCTCTGGGGGTAAAACCACGGAAGCCTTTTTAATAATAGTTGTCCAGAAATAACTGGATGAAAGGAACAACTGTCTTATTATATAGACTTCAATTTTTCAGCTTCAACTGAAAGGAGGCTACGACCCCCTGATTTACAGGCTACGACCTGAAGGAAGCTGCCACTCCCTAGTTTTCCGGCTTCTACCGGAAGGAGGCTACGACCTCCTTTCCTTGCCCCATCCTGCCACCCTGATAAGAAGAATATTGCTGAACCTGTGGACCTATCACACACCAAACTCTGCTGCTGATATTCTCTGCACTCTAGTCACTAACAAATCATTTTTCTGCCCATGTTATCGCTGTCACATCAACCATAAAAGCTACTGATCAAGCTGCTCATCAACACTGCTGGTTACTTGTTTGTCCCTTCAACAGATCTGTGCTATGTGTAGAATTTTCTGCTGCTAATAACCTCTGTTCACTGTTCACTGCCAAGTCAGCCTTGTCACTGACACACTCTGTACCACGCTGCACAACCTGTAAATCTGTCACATACCAATCTCTGAATCTGCTTACCGTTCACTGCCAAATCATCTCTATAGACAATATTGTTCACTCACTTCTGTACAAACCACTCAGCATAAACCATTTTACATTACTTCTCGAAAATCACTGCTACATCATTCTTGCACATCACAAATATATATTACTTTAAAACTGTTCATTAAACATCACCCTGTATAAGCTTTCTAAGTTCACAATTTCAGAGCATACATACCTTTATTTTAATCATTGCATCATAAGATAAATATCATCACTTCTTTACTGTTCACACCTGCTCACATCTTACTGTAAGTATGTATATCATCATAGGGTAGAAGTATATATATCATACCTTGTGCTGTGTATGTCTGCAGAAGGTCTGTGTGAAGACTTTTGATCTCATACAATAGGCAGCATCAGACTTCAAACCCCAATCTTCCTTGGTATCATTCTGGAAACTTAAAAAAAATATCTTCCATAGAAAAGACTTTATTCTCTCTACTAACAGAACTTTTGTTTTGACATAGGTGTAGCAATTGACATCTAAGATAGTGAAAACAGCAATTGTCTCCTACATGTAAATTCTGTTAGCACAAGCGCCCAAGAAGAATCAAACCTTCAGACTGTAAATCATGCTTACCTGGGAAGAAATCTTGGACTATGGAAACATTATATACATGCTGTGGCTATTCGATTCTAAACAGGTGCTTCAGGGGAGGGCGTCTGCTCATCTTCCAATAATGAGCCTCTATGCTTTCGCAATTCTGAATGCAATATCCTCAATCAGCGAATTTTGCTTGCGAGCATTCTCTTATGGATGGCTACACAGCACAATATTACGGCCAAACGCGACTCAAATGCCCATCTTCTTTGGAACGCACTCCCACGACCAACAAAAACAAGCTTTGGGTGTGATCTGCTGCTGTTGGGATGGCCTGCGGCTGCCTCAGTGGTATTTTAATCCGAAATTTCAGAGCTCATTTTATTGACCCACGAATTTCCTGTCAAAATTGTCCTGCACTCTCTTTAAAGCGCCGTGGCTGAGATCGAATCTGGTAGGGATGCTACGAAGTGGATCCTTGTGTTTTCAGCGCAAAGATAAATTTCGGTGACAACAAGAATGCTTAATTGCCCAGCTTGCTTCTGCACGAAGATCAAGGATGAATACTTCTGCATACATGTATAATAATGTAATCTCTACCCGAGAATTTTAAGATTTCATGTCTTGATTGTTCGGAGGTAGTCATATCTCACCATGGCGCCTCATATATGTCCGAATTTCCTCAGCGAATGCTTACCAAAAATAAACTCAGAGCTGTCTCAATTTCACCACGGCCAATCACTTAAAAAAAATTGAAGACTACTGCTATCTCTGCTTGCTGCGAAACAGCTCGAATGCGAAAAGATTTCCACGGCCAACTAAAAAATTGATGCAACTGATGTAATAATAGATCACTCACTATATACATAAATCAAAAAATATAGCTATATTTATATGAAAAAATAGAATGATCGTTTCCTTATTTTAATGAATATCTTTATTATATTTTATTTTCAAATTAAACTTTTCCTTCTTTTAATGGGTTATTTTTAATATTAAATAAAAAGTTATATTTTTTTATTTAAAAAAAAATTATTTATTAAAATATATAAATGTCTTATTTATTAAAACTTTTTAATATTTGATTTTAATATTAATTTTTTAAATCTTTTATTAATGTTTTAAGGTTTTATCATTTAAACTTGTTAATATTTTGATTAAACCAACTTGGGGGTACTTGACCACTCTTCAGGAAGTTCAGGGCTTATGCCATTGTCCCAAGGGCTCCAAGGGCTTCAGACTTGGGCTTTGACAAAGTCAAAAGGTCTCCTTTGACGCTGACACTTACTCAACCCACAGAGGCTCCTCAAGGCGCACCAAGACACATTAACACACACCTGTTGGCATCAATGACAATTTGGTCAACAGCTTGCACCATCAGTGAGCTTCCCAAACCTAGCTCAAGCTCCTGCCAAACCTAAAGGATGAGCTTACCTACATCAGGACTCACACGTGTGGCCTCATCCTCAGTTTGTTTTTAGTGCACAGGTTTGGAGTGGGGGCTCCTTGCCTGGGTGGAGGCCTCCTCTCACTCTTGGTTCTCTGGTTTAGGTCTAGGCTCTTTGTTAGGTGGCTAAGCTGGTTAGGGTTGGTTTTTTGGTTTTAGGGTTTTAGCACTCTCTCATTTGTTAAATAGAGGCTCTTTCAACTCTATTAGCATGGACTTTTGGGCATAGAAACTCTGCAAAAAATTGTAATCATTATATTATTGAATAAAGTTTTTCGACTTTGGAGGTCTACAGGATTGTCTCTCCAATGGTGGATGTGTTGTATGAGGTGATCTCTTTCCATGCTTTCAATTTGTTATTTATGTGTTGAATCAAACAACTAGCTTTAGAAGTCTATTATTTGAACATAAGATTTACCATTTGCTGCTGTCAAGTTGGTTTATTATGCAAAGTTTATCATAATCTAGATGGGTACAAATATTCAGTTATATGAAGTATTGATCTTGATTTGCATATTCCTAGCATACTAGTTTTTATTGTTTGATATCACTGGGTACCAAGCTGGATTGTCTTTACAGATTTCGCCATTTGGAGAAGGGTGCGAGCTCAGCTGCATCAAACTCATCTCCATCATCATAAGAACCTTCTAACATTGTTGACTTTCAGGACCTATAGAGAGTTTGGCTTTTTCCAAGAGGAAAAAACAAGGAGATCTTCCTCCAAAGTTCCATCTCAAATTCTTTCATAAATTTAAATACTTCTTGGTTACCGAACCTCCTTCCTCTGGTTCTCCCTTTACTCCTTGACTTCTTTTGTTTCCTTGCTTGCTATCCCCTTTCCTCCTTGACTTGTTTGAATTTTCTCACTTTTTCTTCATCGCTGCCCCGTTTTTTCTCTCTTTTACCATCCTCTTTCTCTTTTTTGAACAGCCCTAGTGTGTCCTAGCTTTCTTCCCTTGTTTGTCTTTTTTTTGCCCTAGTTTTTGGGCTTCCTTTAACCTTGTTTTTGGTCATTTCTTTTACTTTTTGTTCGCTGTCCCATTTTGCACTTTTTATGACAGCCACTTATTTTATTGTTCGCTGTCCCGTTTTGCACTTTTTATGACAGCGACTTACTTCATTGTTCGTTGTCCCGTTTTCTTCAATTTTGTTCATCCCTTGGCTTCTTAGTTCGCTGTCCTATTCCTCCCTTTTCTTGTTTTTGACTTCCTCTTTGCCTTCCCTCTTTCTTTCCCTTCGCTTCCTTTTATTTCAGCCTTCTTTTGCCTTGTTCTTTTGCTCTCATTCAAACTTCTTCTTTTCCTTTTTGGCAAGTTTCAAGAAAAGCTCCAAATAAAAGTAAATCTCTCCTTTTTACGCAAGTTGCAATAATAATAGAGTTGTATACTTTCCTTTGAAAGTCCTTTCAAGGATTAAATTCCTAAAGGCAATTTGTATAATTTTAATAAAGCATCTTTTGTTTGAGTGGGGTTTTTAAGTCCCCACTCCCATCCTCCCCCATTTGGGGAGGATTGTGTTGCGTCCATCTTTTACATGCTTAGATTAGATGTGCTTGTTTTCATCATCATTTGCATCTTATGCTTAGAATATTAATTGTTAATCCATCACTTCTAATTCATTAATTAATTTGATTACTCTTTTAAACTGTTTATCTTTCTAAGTAAATCAACTGCTTAAATCTCTTGAATCACACCATAAGGTGGATCAAGAGTGCTCTCTGTCGAAGAGTTTAATAAGTCATCTTTGTTTTTTATTCACATTGTTTAATCAATTAACTCTTAAGTAAGACTCTTGAACTTGCAAAAACACAAGTCAAGAGCACTCTCTCTATCGGAGAGCATCCTAGGTTTGCATAATCCTTGCATTAGCCTCATCTAGATTAGCTAAGTCTTTTGAACCACTGTCATAAGACAGAGTCAAGAGCACTCTCTGTTGGAGAGTCTTAATTAATCAACTTAATAAAACCTTCAACACACACACACCTTTTAATTAATTAACTCCCTCCCCTCCTTGCCGGAGTATGCTCTGACCGATCCCAAATCGGAATACCCAGAAACGGCACTGGATCTTTAAACCCTACAAGAGTAATTTAATAATACTTAAACACCCGTAACCAACGCACCGGCGTTGTATAGATTCTTCCAAAGTACTTCCTAGTAGAGGCATCGGAACCTCCCGCTGTCTTAGATTCTCGGCTAGCTGGTCAATCTTGGGGATACCAGCCTGGGATACTGGGCGGGCCCGACATGTCTTCAACGGAGGGAACTCAGAAGAGTTTCCCGGCTTTGACAAACTTTTGTTGACACTCTAAGCAAGACCACTATCAAAAACTTTTAAAATCTACCAAGAGCACTTGCAAAACCTAATACTCACTAGCTTGATTCCTAGACTTTATTTCACGCATTTATTTGACTCCATAAGGCATTGATCCTTTGTTATATTTGATTAATTTTCTATCTTGATCAACTGTCTATGGGCCATTTCAATTGATTATATTCGAATGCTTAAGTTATAAGTTTGGAATCTTTGCTTATCTATGTGATCTCTTGTTAGCAACGTGGATTGCTTTGATTAATCATCATCCCCCTAATATTAAACATTTTAAATCACAGTAACTCCTAAACAACACCAATTTGCATCCAAAAACATGTAAAAATTAATTTAAAACATTGAGCCATAGAAAACTCTTTGTTAGGGACTACCCTCCTTGGCTTCGTTAGGAGTTAGCCTAAACAGAGGAGCTAGGAGTAGGTGACAGAACCTAGCTCTGTGCTTGCCCCCAAGGTCACACCTCTCCCACTTTCTTAAGTGAAGAGACAGCTTTCGGAAGATTTCTGCTGCTGGTGTGCAATCGATGGACAACATCTTTTGGCGCTGTTGCCAGGGACAAATCTTTTTGTTCCTAAACGACCTTTGTTTCTTTTAGTTTTTACCTTTTTTTTCCCTTTTTGGTAGATTTTTAGTCCAATCACTCTTCAAAATTATACTTAAGTCCACCTGGCGACTCCACTGTCAGTTAACACCTCAAGGTATTCTACTAGAAGAAACTCTGTAGGTTTGGTCGATTTCATCCCCGACCCCGAAAAGGTCTTAAGGAGGAGATTAAACAAACTATCTTCTCGCAGGATCCTTGCAAAACTTGGATCTGAGTCTATTTCAGACATCCACATTTTATTTCCTGAAAACACTAATACCACTGTCTCTGACATAATGGGCGAGTATTTTACTCAGCTTGACTTTTCTCAGATAGCAGGTCAACCCCACCGTCTTCCAGACAAAGCTGTCGAGAAGCTCTCGATGTATACAGGCACTGATGCCATTACCTCCGCCATGCACCTCAGAAACTTTTCTAGGTGTATCAACGCTTATGTCAATGATCCGGTCAGCCAACATGATGACGTGTATATGAAGTTATTTGCTCTATCTCTATATGGAAAGACGGGCTACTGGTATAGCAATTTACCAGACAATTCCTTTAATAGTCTAGCAGCTTTCAAAACTTCTTTCATCAACAAGTTCGGTGAAAAGAAAGAACATCGGCATCAACTTGCGTCCTTGACCAACATAAAGAAGAAAGACACAGAAACAATGGACGAGTTCAATACTAGGTTCACGAAATTATCAAATGCCATCCCTACTGAGTATGCCCCAACTAAGCCAACCATCCTGGTATATTACATTGAGGCACTTAGTGGCAAAATGCAGTACCAGATCAGAGACAAGGAGCCTAATAACTTGCTCCAGGCTCAGGAGATGGCAATCAAAATTGATCTAAACATGCAATCATCTGGTGAGTCTAACCTCCATGGTTACTCAAGGTCTTCAACTCCATTAAAAATCAGTGAACCAAAAGACAAGGATCCTTTATCAGCTATGAAGGATGCCTATGAAAAACAAATGATTGAGATGAAGAGGGAGATGAAGAAAAATATGGAGGAGGCAAAGCAGAAACACTTAGCACAGTTAAAATAAATTCAAAATAGGGTGATCACAATGGAAAGAACTCAAACTCACTCCACTCCTAGAACCTTTCCTGCCAAGCCAACTTGGCAAAGGAAGCCTCCCAACCATGAGCAAAGGCCTCCCCATCAGCTAGAGGCTGCTAACATGGTTGCGCAGTATAAACCATTTTGTAGAGCGTGCAGAGATTTCCATGAGGAATCTGGTTGCCACTATGCTTGCTATGTTCAGGAGCAAGGTCATCCTGAAGGTTGCAGTCTGAATACGTCGACAAGCCAGCCTGATTTCATAAATAACACATATGACATCCCCAACATCCCCATAGGCAATTGGCCAAAGGCCAATTGTTATGAAAAGAAAGTTGACAACCTGACTCAGTACTATGGTGAGATGCCTTCAGCCAAGCAGATCAACAATGCCCAGAACTTCAAAGAGATCACTTATCAAAGAAACGGGTATTATGCACAGAATATTCCCAAGATAACACCTCCTAATCCTCCCAAAGAAGTTGAAACAAAAGAAATTGTTGATTTAAATTTTGACTTAGGTAATTGGTTAGCGAATACAAAAGTCTCTATTCCGGTCCTTGAATTATGCAAAATCCCTGGCCAAAGAGAGAGACTTTTGAAAATCTTAGAGCCTTAGAGTAATGTTGATCCTCAAGTTGAAGAAAGTTCTTCAAGTCCTTTAAAACCTACTACCCCCAAGAAAGTCACTTTTTCCGATACCGTGGAGCGGACTTCGAATAATGTCTTTGCTGATCCTCCTATAGTTCTACATACTAGGGACCCAAGAAAAGAAGATCATCCGCCTTTCTACGTATTATTGATGATGGGTGATCTTCTTCTACATAATTGTATGTTAGACTCAGTATCTACTTCCAGCATCATGACCAAAAAAGTCATGCAACAGCTTGACCTAAAGACCACGAGACCTTACCAGAACGTGTGTGCCATGGACTCTAGACCGGTCAAGGTCGAAGGGATGATTGAGAACCAGCTACTCAGATTGGCCAAGTATTCAGATATCCAGATCACAATGGACATCCTGGTTATTGATGTTCCAGACAAATGGGGTATGTTGCTTTCTAGGAAATGGGGTGCCACTTTGGGAGGATCAATCCAGATGGATTGGACCTATGCTACCTGTTATCCAACATTTTGTACCATAAGTTGGGTTACCTGAGGAGCCACCGGTTGACAGACTTGTTCAAAGTCTGATTCCAGTGTATCAGTTGATCCGTCTGCTTGTCTAGCCAATATTGGCTAGTCACTTTTTTATTTGAATAATTTTGACCATGGCCCTGCGGGGTTTGTAATAAAATGTGCTAGTAGGATATTTTTGAGTGGTTCGGTCTCCTGAGAAGTAGAATCTCAAATAGGGTATTCCAGGGAGTTTTTTGCCCCTGACAATTATGCTTTGCCTTCAGCCGAGTATAATTGACGAGGTTTTCTCCCGCTTCCT
>LPNX010791945.1:569828-664985 GCA_001517045.1 Pseudotsuga menziesii
AAATTAGTTTTGAGTAAAAAATGATTTTTAGTAAAAAAATGATTTTTATTAAAAAAAATGATTATTTTGGAGAAAACTAAAACTCTCCAAATTAATCCAAATTTAGTAAAATAAAAGACTAAATGACATCTCATGGAACACTTATGATGATTGGAGTTATCATAACTCAGCTTTAGTCATCATTAAGAGAGCAATTAATTTATTATCAGTTATCAGACATGTCATCTCCAGCTAAAGATGAGATGGAGAGTTCTCATTGGTCCGGTGATTTGATCGAGGTGAACACTGAAGCTTACACCATCAGTGGGCTTCCCAAACCTAACTCAGGCTCCTGCCAGACCTAAAGGATGAGCTTACCTACATCCAGACTCACACGTGTGGCCTCATCCTTGGCTTGTTTTCAGTGCACAGGTTTGGAGTGGGGGCGCCTTGCCTGGGTGGAGGCCTCCCCTCACTCCCGGTTCTCCAGTTTAGGTCTGGGCTCTTTGTTAGGTGGCTAAGCTGGTTAGGGTTGGTTTTTAGGTTTTAGGGTTTTAGCACTCTCTCATTTGTTAAAAAGAGGCTCTTTCAGCTCTAATGGGATGGACTTTTGTAGCAGAGTTACTCTGAGCAAATTGTATCAAGCATTTGCTTTAATTTGTTAATAAAGATCAGACTTTGGAGGTCCATGAGCTCTTGGATGTGGTAGTTTTTTGCAATTGGTTGAGGTGATATTGTCTCTAACCCCTATTTTTTTTTAATGCTTATGTGAGATTAAATTGTTTATTTGATAGCTCAAGAGGGCCCATTGTTGGCACAGTAGAACAATCATTTGTAGTTCAACTTGATTGTTTATGCGAAGTAGATTAGTATTTTGATGGACATGAGTAATCAGTATATACGTAATGTTGATCATGATTCAATTTTCTTAGCATACTAGCATGTATTTTGATCTCACAATTTGTGTTGAGTTGTAGTGTGTTTTCAGGCTTTACAGGTTGAAGAAGGGTGTGAGCTCAGCTGCTTCTATCCCAGGCTTCAAGTAACATTTTTAATTTAACACTTTCATTGTAGGACCTACAAAGATCTTCTTCTTCAAAATACAAAAAGAAAGCTGGGAGTCTAGCTCTCTCTCTTGGGTTCCATCCATAATTTCAAATACTTTCTTGGTTACCGAACTTCCCTCTTCTAGTTCTCTCTTTGCTCCTTGATCCCCTTGTTTTTCTTGCTTGCTAGCCTTTTCCTCCTTGCTTGGTTGTTCCCTTTCTTATCTTTCCTTCATCGCTGCCCCATTTTATTATTTTTACCACTCCTTTTCTTCTTTTTGGACAACCCTAGTGTGCCCTAGTTTATGCCCCTTTTTTGCCTCTTTTTGCCCTAGTTTTTGGGCCTTCTTCCATCTTGTTTTTGGCCTTTTATTCCCCTTTTTGTTCGCTGTCCTGTTTTTTTATTTTTATGACAGCCATCTTCCTTCTTCATCGCTGCCCCATTTTATTTTTTTTACCACTCATTTTCTTCTTTTTAAACAGCCCTAGTGTTCCCTAGTTTATGCCCATTTTTTGCCTTTTTTTGCCCTAGTTTTTTGTCCTTCTTCCATCTTGTTTTTGACTTTTTCTTCCCCTTTTTGTTCGCTGTCCTGTTTTTTGATTTTTATGACAGCCATCTTCCTTCTTCATCGCTGCCCCATTTTCATCATTTTTTATACTCCTTTGGCCTCATAGTTGGCTGCCCTATTCTTCCATTTTCTTGTCTTTGACCTTCTCTTTATTTTCCTTCCTTCTTCCTATCATTTTCTTCTTATTTTCAGCCTTCTTTGCCTTACTCTTTTGCTCTCATTCAAACTTCTTCTTTTCCCTTTTTGCAAGGTTCGAGAAAAGTTTCAAGTAAAAGTAAATCACTCTCCTTTTCTACGCAAATTTTAATGATAGTAGAGTTGTATGCTTTTATTTGAAAAGCCCTTTCAAGGATTAAATTCCTAGAGGCAAATTGTAATAATTTCAATAAAGTACTTTTGTTTGAGTGGGGATTTTAAGTCCCCACTCTCATCCTCCCCCATTTGGGGAGGCTTGTGTTGTGTTTACTTGTGTATGCTTAGGTTAGATTTGCTTGTCTTCATCATTATTTGCATCTTATGCTTAGAATATTAATTGTTAATCCATCACTTCTAATTCATTAATTAATTTTATTACTCTTTTAAATTGTTTATCTTTCTAAGTAAATCGACTGTTTAAATCTCTTGAATCACACCATAAGGTGGATCAAGAGTGCTCTCTGTCGGAGAGTTTAATAAGTCATCTTTGTTTTTTTATTCACATTGTTTAATCAATTAACTCTTAAGTAAGACTCTTGAACTTGCAAAAACACAAGTCAAGAGAACTCTCTATCGGAGAGCATCTTAGTTTTGCACATCCTTGCATTAGGCATTTAGATTAATTAAGTCTCTTGAACCTTTGTCATAAGACAAGGTCAAGAGCGCTCTCTGTCGGAGAGTCTAATTAATTAACTTAATAAAACCTTCAACACACACACCCCTTTAATTAATTAACTCATTCCCTCCTTGCCGGAGTATGCTTTGACCGATCTCAGATCGGAGTACCCAGAAACGGCACTGGATCTTTAAACCCTGCAAGAGTAACCTAATAATACTTAACACCCCGTAACCAACACATCAGCGTTGTAGGGATTCTTTCAAAGTACTTCCTAGTAGAGGCGCCGAAACCTCCCGCTGTCTTAGATTCTCGGCTAGCTAGTCAATCTTTGCAATACCAGCCTGGGATACTGGGCAGGCCCGACATGTCTTCAACAGAGGGAACATAAAAGAGTCTCCCGACTTTGATAAACCTTCGTTGACACCTTAATCAAGAACACATAAAAACCTTAAAACCTACCAAGAGCACTTGCATCACCTAACATTCACTAGCTTGATTTCTAGACTTGTGTTTAACTCTCTAGCGCATTTCAGCTTCACTGGTCCTTTTTAATTTGCATAATTATATTATTTGATCAATGGTCTATGGTTTATCATAATTTCTTTCTCTGAATGCACTATTAAAGTCTGGAATTTTTGCTTATCTTTGTAATCTCTTGTTAACAACGTGGATTGCTTTTGATTTAGTGTCATATTCATAATAAACAAACACTTCAAATCATAATAACTCCTAAACAACACCCATCCGCATCTGCAACTAATCCAAACACTTTAACAACTTAAGAGCCATAGAAACTCTTTTGTAGGGACTACCCCCCTTGGCTTCGTTAGGAGTTAGCCTAAACGGAGGAGCTAGGAGTAGGTGACAGTACCTAGCTCTGTGCTTGCCCCCAAGGTCACACCTCTCCCACTTTCCTAAGTGAGGAGACAGCTTTCGAAAGATTTTTGTTGCTGGTGTGCAATCGGCGGACAACACTACCGTTTCAGCGTCAGAGTTTTCACTTGTTAAGTTGTATTCTGAAAAGGAAAAAAGGCACCATGTTGAAAACCCTCAAAGACCATTAAATGAGTATGCTTACCACACTGATGAGAATGGCTCCTATCAAATCAACTCCACCTTCTTGGAACCCATCCAAGAAGAGATGAAGACCGAAAAACTTAGTGAGTTGTGGAAAATGAATTTTGATGGTGCTTACTCTAAAACGGGCAAGGGGGCTGGTGTTGTCATTGTTTCACCAGAGGGTAAGTTTTTCAATTTTTCCTTCAGATTGGAGTTCGAAGCAACTAACAATGTGGCAGAGTATGAGGCACTTCTACTGGGCATTGAGATTGCCAAGGACATGGGGATTAAGTTGCTTGATATTAAAGGGGAGTCTGATTTAATCGTCCAACAAGTTAAGGGTCAGTTTGCATGTAAGTGTCAAAGACTTCAAAAATATAGAAATGCAATCTGGGATACAATGGAATTCTTTAATGGCCTTAAAATAGAAGCAGTCCCTAGAGATCAGAATAGTGCCTCCCATAGACTTGCAGTTTCAGCGTCAACTCTTCAGCCATCGAATGAGATGTTAGAGGGGAATTGCCCTTTAGAGATTAACTTCAGACCTTTTGTTCTTGACAATGTTGAACATTGGTAGGTCTTCAAAGACGATGAACAGATTTTGAGATTCATTCATAATGTTGATGAATTCCTTAACTTTAAAGCTAATGATCAGGAAGAAAACAAAGAGTATTATGGAGAAGGTGACTAGTTTAACAGTCCTGTCCCACGTGGTCTAGTTGCCTTAGAAAACATCTTTGACAGACAGGACAGAAGAAAAAGCAATGTTGAGCAGATGAAACCAGGAGATTACATTGAAGTCAACATTGGAACAAAAACAGAACCTAAAATTATAAAAATTGGAAAAGGTAATTCTGAAAAAGAAAGGAATAGCCTTATAAACTTGGTCAAGGAATATAGGGATATATTTGCCTTTACTTACGACGAGCTCAAAGCTTATCAGGAAGATGTATTTCAACATACTATTCCCCTAAAGCCGGAATGTCAAAAAGGCAAGCCTTTTAGACAAAAACTTAGGCAAATAAATCCTAAGTTAACACCGATCATTAAAAAGGAGTTAGAAAAAATGCTAGCGGCAGGAATAATAGCTCCTACGAGGCATTCAACGTGGTGCTCTAACTTAGTCGTAGTTAGAAAGAAGAACGGGAGCATAAGAATATGTATAGATTTCAGGAATCTAAACATAGTATGTCAGAAGAACAATTACCCCCTCCCCAACATGGAGACCCTCCTCCAACGGGTCACTGGATCGAGCATGATGTCGATGTTGGATGGTTTTTCAGGCTATAACCAGGTAGTCATTCAAGAGGAGGATAGGCATAAGACCACCTTCACAACTCCTTGGGGTACCTTTGAATATCTAAGAATGCCCTTTGGCCTTTTAAACGCAGGAGCTACTTTCCAAAAGGCCATGGATTATGCTTTCAAGGAGTTGATTGGCAAAATCATTGAGATCTACCAAGATGATCTCACTATTTTTTCGAAGGAAAGATCCAGTCATGTTGGTCATCTCAGGCAGATTTTCGAGCGGTGTAGGGAGTATGGCATTTCTTTGAATCCGGCTAAATCGGTGTTGGGCATAGAAGAGGGAAAACTCTTAGGACATATCATCAATAAAGACGGTGTCAAAATTGATCCTGAAAGAGTAGAGGCCATAAAAAAGATTCCTCTCCCTAAGAATGTTAAAGCCCTTCAGTCCTTCAATGGTCATATCCATTTCATCAGAAAATTCATTCCAAACTTGGCAAAATTAATGAAACCCATGCAGGCCTTACTCAAGAAAAATGCTAAGTTTGTGTGGACCACTGAAGGAAGGAAAGCCTTTGATTCCATAAAGAATGCCATTACCAAGTCTCCGGTCTTAGTCAGCCCGGATTACGCAAAGGATTTCATGATCTTTTCATTTGCCTCTGAAGATACCATTGTCGGTGTGCTGCTCCAAAAGAACATTGAAGGGTTTAAGCAACCTATAGCATTCATGAGTAGAGCCTTGCAGAATTCCGAGCTAAAGTATACCATCATGGAGAAGCAAGCTTATGCCTTAGTCAAATCATTAAAACATTTCAGGACTTATATCGGGTATTCCAAGGTTACCGGATATGTTCCACACACTGCGGTTAACGATATCCTTTCTCAAAAAGATTGTTTAGGAATAAGGGGTACATGGGTATCCAAGATTCAGGTTTATGACCTTGAGATAAAACCTACTAAATTAATCAAGGGACAAGGCCTAGCAAGAATGCTTACTCAAAAGAACGAA
This sequence comes from Pseudotsuga menziesii, assembly GCA_001517045.1. Lineage (NCBI taxonomy): Eukaryota > Viridiplantae > Streptophyta > Pinopsida > Pinales > Pinaceae > Pseudotsuga > Pseudotsuga menziesii. The sequence goes on from LPNX010791945.1 coordinate 575,556, forward strand.
GAAGCCATTGAGATGATTGCAGAAAATGATATCCCGCAGCCTACCATGACTCCTGCCCTTCAAAACCTTGATAACCATTGGTACTCAGACATCATTTTCTTTCTCCTCCATCTCACTTGCCCGGATCACCTCAAAGGACACAAATGTAGGTATTGCCTTACCCAAGAGGGTCTAGGTTGGAGGAACCCAGATGGTATTATACTTAGGTGCATCAATGAACAGGATTCTAAGAAGATATTAGCAGACTTTCACTCAGGATTTTGTGGAGGCCACTATGCAGCAAATACAACTGTCCACAAAATCTTGAGAGCTGGTTACTATTGGCCAACCATTTTTGCAGATGCTCACAAGCATATCAAGTGTTGCCAAGAGTGCCAGCTGTTCACTCGGAAGCAGAAGTTGGCAGCTCTTTCCCTTACTCTGGTTGTTGTCCTTGCCCCTTTTCAGCAATGAGGGCTCGATTTTATCGGAAAATTCAAGGATAATTCCAGCAATGGTTTTTGTTAGATTCTCACAGCAACCGATTACTTCACCAAGTGGGTAGAGGCTATACCCATTAAGACTGCCACTGAGAAGGTTGTTATATACTTCATCGAGGAAAGAATCATCACCAGATTCGGAACTCCCTTAAAAATAACAACCGATAATGCCAAAGCCTTCAGTTCCGAAAAAATGAATGACTTATGTTTTAAGTATGGCATTATCCTATCCCACTCATCTGATTATTACCCACAGGGCAATGGACTTGCTGAGTCCACCAATAAAAATTTAATGTCAATCCTCAAGAAGACTGTGGGGGATAATAAGAGATCATGGGATAGTAAAATTAAGTATGTCGTGTGGGCAGACAGAATCACTAAGAAGAACTCAATTGGTAAGTCACCTTTTGAGCTGGTGTATGGACTCACAGCCACCCTCCCAATCAGCATGCAAATTCCGATCTTCAGGATGTTAAGTGAGTATGGCACAGAACAGACAGAAATGGAGCAGAGAATTAATCAGATTATAGAATTGGATGAATCCCGAAGAGCTGCCCTTGATCAGTCACTCAAACATCAAGAAAGTATGAAGGGCCCTTTTGATAAGTCAGCCAGGCCAGGAGCTTTCCAAATCGGAGATATTGTTCTCTTATGGGATAAGAAAAGGGAGAAGCCTGGAAAGCAAGGGAAATTTGACAGCCTTTGGAAAGGCCCGTTTATCATCCGCGACACAGCTGTCACCAATTCTTTTTTCCTTAACACTATGGACGGAGAAATTTTAAACCTGCCCATGAATGGCCAACACTTGAAGCCTTTCTATCGAAACAACCTCCAAGATGACCAAGGGGTCATCACAGGGCTTTTCTAAACCTATCCTTGTTGTATTTCTATGTACTTTACTTTTGTATCATATGTTATGTATCATAACTTCGTAAAATGCTGCATTAAAGCTCTTTCTTTTGTATACTAGCATTTGCATCATATTTCATTCTATATATGCCGAAAAAGAAGAAGTTTATTTCCATGTACTTTATTTCGAAAAAAGCAAAAAATATTTTTTGGTATTTCATCATGGCATATTTTTATCATATACATGGAACTGCGACACTTCTGTTTACATGCAGGTACCAGAGATTCCTGGATTCTCAGGCACACTTTTTGATCAATAGATCAAGCAAGTACCTGTCCCACAGTTGGAGCCAGATGTTACCAATTTTTTCGTACCATAGTTGGGTTACCTGAGGAGCCGCCGATTGACAGACTTGTTCAAAGTTTCATTCCAGTGTATCAGTTGATCCGTCTGCTTGTCTAGCCAATATTGGCTAGTCACTTTTTTATTTGAATAATTTTAACCATGGCCCCGGGGGGTTTGTAATAAAATGTGCTAGTAGGATATTTTTGAGTGGTTAGGTCTCGTAAGACGTAGAATCACAGATAGGGTATTCCAGGGAGTTTTTTGCCCCTGACAATTATGCTTTGCCTTCAGCTGAGTATAATTGACGAGGTTTTCTCCCACTTCCTCCAAAGCTGGAATGCCCGATGTTGAATTCTGAGCCTTGGGGGGTTATTAGAGCCCAACTGAGTGTTATAAGCCTACTAGACATTATTTAGGTAGATCATGGTCATGTCCTAAGTCATCTAGACACCTAAAAAAATTTCGGAAAAATATTTTTCGAACAGTGAAAAATTATTTTTTTTAATTTTTTAATTTTTAATTACTTTTCCTAAGTTTTCTGGGTTAATTTTTCCATAAATTAAATGGGAAAAACCCGTTCGTGATCCGGACTCAGAATTCAGTGATTGATGGCTCTAACCTTAAGCCAAAAATCATTCTTGATCAGCCAGCCCGTCAGAACCAACTTTCAGATCAGCAATCGGACACATAATGCCTTTTTACTCAAAAAAGTCAGTTTTGAGTAAAAAAATGATTTTTAGTAAAAAAAATGATTTTTATTAAAAAAAATGATTATTTTGGAGAAAACTAAAACTCTCCAAATTAATCCAAATTCAGTAAAATAAAAGGCTAAATGACATCTCATGGAACACTTATGATGATTGGAGTTATCATAACTCAACTTCAGTCATCATTAAGAGAGCAATTAATTTATTATCAGTTATCACACATGTCATCTCTAGCTAAAGATGAGATGGAGAGCTCTCATTGGTCCGGTGATTTGATCGAGGTGAAGACTGAAGCTTGCACCATCAGTGGGCTTCCCAAACCTAGCTCAGGCTCCTACCAGACCTAAAGGATGAGCTTACCTACATCCAGACTCACACGTGCGGCCTCATCCTTGGTTTGTTTTCAGTGCACAGGTTTGGAGTGGGGGCGCCTTGCCTGGGTGGACGCCTCCCCTCACTCCCGGTTCTCCGGTTTAGGTCTAGGCTCTTTGTTAGGTGGCTAAACTGGTTAGGGTTGGTTTTTTGGTTTTAGGGTTTTAGCACTCTCTCATTTGTTAAATAGAGGCTCTTTCAGCTCTATTAGCATGGACTTTTGGGCATAGAAACTCTGCAAAAAATTGTAATCATTATATTATTGAATAAAGCTTTTCGACTTTAGAGGTCTACAGGATTGTCTCTTCATTGGTGGATGTGTTGTATGAAGTGATCTCTTTCCATGCTTTCAATTTGTTATTTATGTGTTGAATCAAACAACTAGCTTTAGAAGTCTATTATTAGAACATAAGATTTACCATTTGCTACTGTCAAGTTGGTTTATTATGCAAAGTTTATCATAATCTAGATGGGTACAAATATTCAGTTATATGAAGTATTGATCTTGATTTGCATATTCCTAGCATACTAGTTTTTATTGTTTGATATCACTGGGTATCAAGTTGGAATGTCTTTACAGATTTCGCCATTTGGAGAAGGGTGCGAGCTCAGCTGCATCAAACTCATCTCCATCATCATAAGAACCTTCTAACATTGTTGACTTTCAGGACCTACAGAGAGTTTGGCTTTTTCTAAGAGGAAAAAACAAGGAGATCTTCCTCCAAAGTTCCATCTCAAATTCTTTCATAAATTTAAATACTTCCTGGTTACCGAACTTCCTTCCTCTAGTTCTCCCTTTACTCCTTGACTACTTTTGTTTCCTTGCTTGCTAGCCCCTTTCCTCATTGACTTGTTTGCCTTTTCTCACTTTTTCTTCATCGCTGCCCCGTTTTTCTCTATTTTACCATCCTCTTTCTCTTTTTTGGACAGCCCTAGTGTGCCCTAGCTTTCTTCCCTTGTTTGTCTTTTTTTTGCCCTAGTTTTTGGGCTTCCTTTAACCTTGTTTTTGGTCATTTCTTTTACTTTTTGTTCGCTGTCCCGTTTTGCACTTTTTATGACAGCCACTTATTTCATTGTTCGTTGTCCCGTTTTGCACATTTTATGACAGCCACTTATTTCATTGTTCGCTGTCCCGTTTTCTTCAATTTTGTTCATCCCTTAGCTTCTTAGTTCGATATCCTATTCCTCTCTTTTCTTGTTTTTGACTTCCTCTTTGCCTTCCCTCTTTCTTCCCCTTCGCTTCCTTTTATTTCAGCCTTATTTTGCCTTGTTCTTTTGCTCTCATTCAAACTTCTGCTTTTCCCTTTTGGCAAGTTTCAAGAAAAGCTCCAAGTAAAAGTAAATCACTCTCTTTTTTACGCAAGTTGCAATAATAATAGAGTTGTATACTTTCCTTTGAAAGTCCTTTCAAGGATTAAATTCCTAAAGGCAATTTGTATAATTTTAATAAAGCATCTTTTGTTTGAGTGGAGTTTTTAAGTCCCCACTCCCATCCTCCCCCATTTGGGGAGGATTGTGTTGCGTCCATCTTTTGCATGCTTAGATTAGATGTGCTTGTTTTCATCATCATTTGCATCTTATGCTTAGAATATTAATTGTTAATCCATCACTTCTAATTCATTAATTAATTTAATTACTCTTTTAAACTGTTTATCTTTCTAAGTAAATCAACTGCTTAAATCTCTTGAATCACACCATAAGGTGGATCAAGGGTGCTATGTTGGAGAGTTTAATAAGTCATCTTTGTATTTTATTCACATTGTTTAATCAATTAACTCTTAAGTAAGACTCTTGAACTTGCAAAAACACAAGTCAAGAGCACTCTCTATTGGAGAGCATCCTAGGTTTGCATAATCCCTGCTTTAGTCTCATCTAGATTAGCTAAGTGTCTTGAACCATTGTCATAAGACAGGCTCAAGAGCGCTCTTTGTCGGAGAGTCTTAATTAATCAACTTAATAAAACCTTCAACACACACACCCCTTTTAATTAATTAACTCCCTCCCCTCCTTGCCGGAGTATGCTCTGACTGATCCCAAATCGGAATACCCAGAAACAGCACTAGATCTTTAAACCCTACAAGAGTAATTTAATAATACTTGAACACCCGTAACCAACGCACCGACGTTGTAGGGATTCCTCCAAAGTACTTCCTAGTAGAGGCGCCGGAACCTCCCGTTGTCTTAGATTCTCGGCTAGCTAGTCAATCTTGGCGATACCAGCCTGGGATACTGGGCGGGCCCGACATGTCTTCAACGGAGGGAACTTAGAAGAGTCTCCCGGCTTTGACAAACTTTTATTGACACTCTAAGCAAGACCACTATCAAAAACTTTTAAAATCTACCAAGAGCACTTGCAAAACCTAATACTCACTAACTTGATTCCTAGACTTTATTTCACGCATTTATTTGACTCCATAAGGCACTGGTCCTTTGTTATATTTGATTAATTTTCTATCTTGATCAACTGTCTATGGGCCATTTCAATTGATTATATTTGAATGCTTAAGTTATAAGTTTGGAATCTTTGCTTATCTGTGTGATCTCTTGTTAGCAACGTGGATTGCTTTGATTAATCATCATCCCCCTAATATTAAACATTTTAAATCACAGTAACTCCTAAACAACACCCATCCGCATCCAAAAACATCTAAAAATTAACTTAAAACATTGAGCCATAGAAAACTCTTTGTTAGGGACTACCCCCCTTAGCTTCGTTAGGAGTTAGCCTAAACGGAGGAGCTAGGAGTAGGTGACAGTACCTAGCTCTGTGCTTGCCCCCAAGGTCACACCCTCTCCTACTTTCTCAAGTGAAGAGACAGCTTTTGGAAGATTTTTGTTGCTGGTGTGTAATCGGCGGACAACACGGTCTCCCAAGACGTAGAATTTCAAGTCAGATATTCCAGAGAGTTTTTTGCCCTTGACAATTATGCTTTGCCTATAGCCGATTATAATTGACGAGGTTTTCTCCCGCTTCCTCCAAAGCTGAAATGCCCGATTTTGAATTCTGGGCCTTGGAGGGTTATTAGATCCCAAGTGAGTATATATAAACCTACCAGACATTGTTAGAATAAACTATGGTCATGTCCTAAGTCACTAGGACCCTCAGAAAAAATTTGAAAAAATTTTACCAAACGCGTCAAAAATTTTATTTTTTAATTTTTTAATTTTGCCTAAGTTTTTTTATTAATTTTTCCATGAATTAATTGGAAAAATCCTGTTTGTAATAAGTTAGTCATCCAGACCCCATTTTCAGTGATTGAAGGCTCTAACCTTAAGCCAAAAATCATTCTTGACCGGCCAGCCAGTCAGATCATCAATTGGACACATAATGCACATTTTCTCAAAAAAGTCATTTTTGGGGAAAAAATGGAGTTTTTATTAAAAAATGATTATTTTGAAGAAAATTAAAACTCTCCAAATTAATCCAAATTCAGTGAAATAAAAGGCTAAATAACATCTCAATGGGTATTTATGATGATTGGAGTTATCATAACTCAGCTTCAGTCAGCATTCAGTGAGTAATAAAGATATATTCAGTTAACAGACTTGTCATCTCCAACGAAACTCCCGAATTGGATGAGATCGAGAGCTCTCATTGGTTTGATGATTTGATCGAGGCAGGAATTGGTTATAACATTATGATCTGACAGCAGTAGGCTCCTCCAGACCTAGCAGTGGCTCCTCCAAACCTAAGAGGTGCCTTCACCTTCCAAGCTCATGCCCCTCTTCATCATTCACGCCCCTCTTCATCATGAGGGCGTCATCCACACGTGTGGGCTCAATAAAGGCTTGTTTGTAGTGGTTAGGGTTGGAGTGGTGGCGCCTTGCCTAGGTGGAGGCCTCCCCTCACTCCCAATTCATCTTCTTTAGGTCTGGTCTCTCAATGGTGGCCAATCCGGTTAGGTCTAGTTTTCTGGTTTTAGGGTTTTGGGTTCTTCTTTCATTGTATAAATAGAGGCTTCTTTAGCTCTATTCAGATGGAACTTTTGGGTTAAAGTTACTCTGCGAAAATTGTATCAAGCATTTTGCTTTGGCTTTGTTAATAAAGATATTCGACTTTGGAGGTCTATGTGCTCTTGATTGTGCTAGATTCCTCATGGTTGAGGTGATATTGTCTCTAACTCATCTCTTTTTATTTGTATGTGTTTAAACAATTGCTAGCTCAAGAAGGCCACTGTTGGCACAGTAGAATAGCCATTTGTAGCTTCAATTTGGTTATCTATGCAAAGTAAATCGATATTTTGATGGACATGAGTAGTAAGTTATACAAAATGTTGATCTTGATTTGATTTGCCTAACATACTAACATACGTTTTATCTCACGTCTTGTTTTAAGTTTTGATGTGATTCAGGCTTCACAGATTGTAGAAGGGTGTGAGCTCAGCTGCTTCTATCCCATGCTTCAAAACAACCATTTGAATCTAACAGTTTTAATTGCAGGACCTACAGTGTTCGTCATCTTTGCTTCGAAAAGAAAGCTTGGAATAACTCTCTCTCTCTTTGATTCCATCCACAAGTTAATGTTTTTTTGGTTACCGGTCACTTAGGAAGCCCTAGTTTACTTTTTTCAACCCTTAGGCTGTTATTTATGCAAAGTAAATCAATATTTTGATGGACATTAGTAGTAAGTTATACAAAATGTTGATCTTGATTTGATTTGCCTAACATACTAGCATACATTTTATCTCACGTCTTGTTTTAAGTTTTGATGTGATTCAGGCTTCACAAATTGTAGAAGGGTGTGAACTCAGCTGCTTCTATCCCATGCTTCAAAACAACCATTTGAATCTAACATTTTTAATTGCAAGACCTACAGTGTTCGTCATCTTTGCTTCAAAAAGAAAGCTTGGAGTAACTCTCTCTCTCTTTGGTTCCATCTACAAGTTAATGTTTTTTTGGTTACCAGTCACTTAGGAAGCCCTAGTTTACTTTTTTCAACTCTTAGGCTTCCTTCGCATTGCCTTGTTTGGCTTGTCTTTTCTTCTTCTTCTTCGCAACCCTCTTTTGCCCTAGTTTTTGGCCATTTTCTTCACTTTGGACAGCCCTATCTTTCTTCTTTTTGGACAGCCCTCTTTTGACTGTTCGCTGCCCTCTTTTTCACTGTTTTACAGCCCTCTTTTTCACCTTTAGGACAGCCCTCTTTTTCACCTTTTCTCTCTCCCTTTTCTTGGTTTTTCTCCTCTTTCTTTCCTCTTTTTTCATTGCTGGTTTTTTACCATCTTTTTCAAAAATATAGTTAGTAGTTTGTCTTTAAAGTTTTAACTAATGCATAACGTTTGAACTGTTTAAAGCTCTTATTTACAGGAAGAACCGAGAAAAGCCCAAAGGCTAAAAGCAAGCAAGAGAGCAAGCAAGAAGAACAAAAAGACAACCTTCCCTCTTCTCCCATCCCTTTCTTTCCCTGTTCTTCCAGGAAAAGGCAAAGAATAAGTCTTCAAAAAATTGTAAAATTAATAAAAAACGAGTGGGATTACGGCTCCCACACCCTTCTTCCCCCATTTGGGGGAAACCTGTATCGTCTTACGTTCATGCTTTTCATTTTCTTTGTTTAAAATTGCTAATGGTAGAATAGTGTAAGATAATTACATAATCTTAGTCAAGCAGTGCATGTTTGATTAATTTATTGTTCATCGAAAATGAGTTAAAAAATATTGTTTTGATTATTTAAATTGAATGTGGCATATTTCTTCTAGTATACATACCCCCTTGCTTTCCCGATTAGGGCCCTAAAAAGCCTGAAAGAGACTCTTGGGTAGTTAGATTGTTATTGTTTTATTTCTTTCATTCAAGTTTAACAAATTAAGTAAAACTCTTGAACTTGCAGTAACACAAGTCAAGAGCACTCTCTATCGGAGAGCATTCATTAGATTTGCACATCCTTGCATTAGGCATTTAGATTAGATAAGTCTCGTGAACCTTTGTCATAAGACAGGGTCAAGAGCGCTCTCTGTCTAAGAGTTTTAATTAATTAATTTAATAAAACTTGCACAACACACCTCTTTAATTAATTAACTCCCTCCCCTCCTTGCCGGAGTATGCTCTGACCGATCTTAGATCATAATACCCAGAAACGGCACTGGATCTTTAACCCCGCAAGAGTAATTTAATAAAATTTAACACCCCGCAACCAACGCACCGACGTTGTAGGAAATTTTCCAAAGTACTTCCTAGTAGAGACGCCGGAATTCTGCTGTTTAAGCTTCTCAACTAGCTGGTTAATCTTCGCAATACCAGCCTGGGATACTGGGCGGGCCTGACATGTCTTCAACGAAGTGAACTTAGAAGATTCTCCCAGCGTTTGACAAACCTTCATTGACACCTTAATCCAAAACACATAAAATCCTTAAAACCTACCAAGAGCACTCGCATCACCTAACATTCACTAGTTGATTTCTAGACTTGTGTTTAATTCTCTTGCGCATTTCAGCTTCATTGACTCCATAAGGCATTGGTCCTTTTTTAATTTGCATAATTATATTATTTGATCAATTGTCTATGGTTTATCGTAATTTCTTTCTCTGAATGCACTATTAAAGTCTGGAATCATTGTTTATCTGTTAATCTCTTGTTAGCAACATGGATTGCTTTTTTAATTAAGTATGATACTCATAATAAATAAACACTTCTAATCATAATAACTCCTAAATAACACCCATCCGCATCCGCAACTAATTACAACACTTTAACCACATTGAGCCTTAGAAAACTTTTTGTTAGGGACTACCCCCCTTGGCTTCGTTAAGAGTTAGCCTAAACGAAGGAGCTAGGAGTAGGTGACAGTACCTAGCTCTGTGCTTGCCCCCAAGGTCACACCTCTCCCACTTTCTCAAGTGAAGAGACAGCTTTCGGAAGATTTCTGCTGCTGGTGTGCAATCGGCGGACAACACTCCCTGCAGCTCATCCATCAACTTGCCAATTTTGGGAATGGAGTACCTATTTTTTATGGTTTTCTTATTAAGGGCCCTATAATTTATGCACATGCGTAATGTCCCATCCTTCTTCTTTACCAACCCCACCAAGAATGCAAATGGAGTGGAATTGGGTCGTATGTAACCCAATTCAAGTAATCCTTTAATGGTCTTTTCTATTTCATCTTTGTACCTTTTAGGGTTCCTATAGGGTTTAGCGATAATTGCTTGGGTCCCCTCCTCTAACTTGATAATATGCTTGAACCCATGATTAGGAGACCTACCTACTGGAAGATCTCTGAATACCCTCTCATGCTATTGTAGCAATGCCTAAATGTCTGCAGGATGTTGTGTTGTGCTATCTAGAGGTTTTCGAAATGTGATTAGGCACTCTGTTGCCCACTCTATGTCGCCTTGTCTGAGTATTGCCTCCATCCTCTGTGTTGATACTGGATTGGGGGGGTAGGTGTTCATGACCCTCAAGACTAATCTCTTGTCATCTTGCCCCTCGAAATCCAACTCGATGATCTGATAATCTATGGTATACTTCCCTATAGAATAGAGCCACTGAACCCCTAGCACCGCATTTGTATCTGCTACATTTACCACGTACAAAGAGTCTGTCATATTGTCATTTCCAAGGTTACATTTAGCTTGGAATCCAACGGGTCCACTCCATGTTGTTGTTACCAACTACTGCTACTATAAACCCCTTAAACTCTTCTATATGAATGCCTTTCCTAGCTGCCCACGTAGCATCTATAAAGTTGTGGGTTGTCCCAACATCAATCAGCACTCCTACTATGTGGCCCTGTATTACTCCCCTCACTCTAAGAGTGTGAAATTTGAGAACTTCAGATAAGGTAGCAATAACTCTGTAATGCTCCGTTTTTATAAAAAGAGAATAACTGAGCACTAATAGCACTAGGAGCAGAAAGGTACATCAATTCAGTATTATTAAGTCATCAGTGTAGTAAGAAGGCCATAAGAGTTCATATCATAAAGCATGCAGAGCATGCAGGCCTTATTTTAGTGTTAAAGTCAACATGAAATTAGAATTGCATGCATGCAAAAGTGAAGTGTAAACCCTAAAAGTGACATGCAAACCCTAAAAGTACATGTTATTCTATTTAAGAAGGGTTATTGGACCAAAGAGAATATCTATTGTTATTGTTGAATTTCGAGCAGTAGCACAGGGTGCAGCCACGGCAGTTGGGGTTGGAGACGGTGTCTTCAGCTAACGAGGGTTCGACAGTGAGATATATTCCCTAGTCTCTTATTGGGATAGATCATCGAGGTTTATCCATTGCATCCATCATATACTACAGTATTCGGAGATCCAACACATTCTGAAGGGTTATTAGCAGATCCATGTTTTGCAGCCGGAAGTAGTAGGGAAAACACAGAAGGATTCGCTGGGACCACAAAACCCAGTCTTTCCTCCGCATGTCAGCTTCCTCTTTCTCAACAGGCCTATCCTACGGTATGTAGTGATTATCAGCCATCAGTTTGCTCACCTGGAGCAGCTATCAGCCAAACAGATCAGTTTGGGGCGTGAGCAGCAAAACTACCAATCAATTCGCTAGGGCACTTAGACGCACCCAAACCTTCGCATGTGCCAGTCCATCTCTCCGGCATCAGCAGACAGACAAGCTCAAAAAATTTCAGCCCGAACGGACCTCTCCTCCTACAAAAAACGTCACCTTCAGTCTGGAGTGTGCTTATGGTACTGCGAGGCGGTAACACTGGAGGAAAAGAGCATTATTAGACCACCCAGTCGGATCCTTATGCATACAGTGATCTCTGGAGTCATTGTCAACCAGAAGATAAGTAGTAAGTGTTAATTTCTCTCTGCAAAACCTTAACCCTAATTCAGCTATATTTTTGGGCAATGTTTGCATGGCAAATTTGCATGCACAGTTATTTTGCAAAGTTGTATGAGATTGAGGGTGCAAGTCAGCCCTATCATAGAACATTAGAGAATATCAGCATTTGGGATATTAGAGTGGTATCAAAACATGATCCTTGCCAGCTGTGGGCACAGAGAAATTGAATAAAGGTGCATGTTGATGCATGCTTGTACATGCAAATGCATGTCAATGATGTTGGTGAACTGTATGTCAGAAAAAAGGTTTTTCTTTGCCAGCTTGTAAGAACATGAAGACAATGAGAAGGATCTTGACTGGAAAGTTGAAGAGGTGGTGAGGTATGTGCAGCATTGTCCTTTCAAGATTATTACACCATCAAGTTCGGGAGCCAACCCAAGGATTTGGATGAGGATCTCCTTAAAGGCATAGTTGGGGGAGGGAAGAAAGATGAGCATGAAGTACAGGTTGTTGGTGAGCTTCATTTGGAGTTAACAGAAAATGATGAGGATGTGCATGAGGAGATCGCATTAGAGACATCTTGTGAGTCTAGCGACACAAGCACATTCGCTAGTCAGATTGTTGACAAGTCATGTGATGAGTTGGAGTTGGTACACTCTTCATCACCTACCGCAGGAGTCCAGACAGTTATGACAGGCGAAATACATTAGGTGCAAGGCAATGAGCACAGCAGTTGAGACAGTGAGCAGTCACACATGGAGGTTAGGGAGAGTTTATACATGGATGAGATAGAGCTTCCAGATGATAGTCACCGAAAGAAAATTGAACGTGTTAAAGAAAGCATTCTAGCGATGAAAGAGAGGACCAAGATACTCCGAGACGCCATAGTACAACAAGATGTTGAGCTTACAGTTCTTCGAGTTGTATGTACCGAGTCAGCGGTCAGGATTTCTAGTATTGAGCAACAGTTAAATTCCTTGATGGGGAAGCAAGAGAAACATACTATTGCATTTCAAAGCACTCCTCTTCAGGAGTACATAGACAAGGCTTGCAGTAGCTTGAGTCCACAATTGCATAATGGCGAATGGTTTTTACAGGTTGGCCAGGATCGAGAATTGGGCAGCAGTATATGAGCATTCCAATTGAAATCAGAAGAGCAGAATGTCAGCTTGGTAGGATTATTCCTTGTGATGGTGCTTATGGACAAGGTCTGGTTTGGCGGTTGGATTGGAGAGAGATTAAGAGTAGGTGTCCTATTGAGTGGGCGATTCTTGGGAAGACATTCCTAGCTAGAGGTATAGTCCCACAAGATCCTTGGGATATTTGGGATGAAAGATGCACAAGTTTGCATTGGGATTCAGGTGGAAGACCTTATGAGGGATGGATACAGTGTTTATTGATGGCATTACTTGGGAGTCTACATGATGCTTCTTGTGTTCATACTACGCAGGGTAGCGGTGGATGCATTTTGACCTCTGCAATTCTCAGATTGATTTGGGACCCTAGGATTACAATGACTGACAGTTTAGTGATTGCTAGAGGATGCTTTCAGGAGGTCTCTAGTGATGGTACCGTACAGTTTTGAGCAGAGGGTGCTATAGATCTCCTAGGATAATTTGGGACCCTAGGATCATCCCCGGATTCAGTTGGTTCAGTTAATTGATTGTGGATTTGTGTTTGCATTGCTTGAGGAGAAGCAATCTTTGGCGAGGGAGTACTGTAATGTTCCATTTTTATAAAAAGGGAATAACTAAGGACTAATAGCACTAGGAGCAGAAAGGTACATCAATTCAGTATTATTAAGTCACTAGTGTAGTAAGAAGGCCATAAGAGTTCATATCATAAAGCATGCAGAGCATGCAGGCCTTATTTTAGTGTTAAAGTCAACATGAAATTAGAATTGCATGCATGCAAAAGTGAAGTGTAAACCCTAAAAGTGACATGCAAACTCTAAAAGTACATGTTATTCTATTTAAGAAGGGTTATTGGATCAAAGAGAATATCTATTGTTATTGTTGATTGATTTTGGAGTTTCAAGCAGCAACACAGCGTGCAGCCGCGGCAGTTGGGGTTGGAAACAGTGTCTTCAGCTAGCGAGGGTTCGACAGTGAGATATCTGCCCTAGTCTCTTATTGGGATAGATCATCGAGGTTTATCCATTGCATCCACCATATACTACAGTATTCGGAGATCCAACACATTCCGAAGGGTTATTAGCACATCCATGTTTTGCAGCGGGAAGTAGCAGCAAAAACACAGAAGGATTCGCTGGGACCACAAAACCCAATCTTTCCTCCGCATGTCAGCTTCCACTTTCTCAACAAGCCTATCCTACAGTATGCAATGATTATCAGCCATCAGTTTGCTCACCTAGAGCAGCTATCAGCCAAACAAATCAGTTGGGGGCGTGAGCAACAGAACCGCCAATCAATTCGCTAGGGCACTTAGAGGCAGCCAAACCTTCGCATGTGCCAGTCCATCTCTCCGGCATCAGCAGACGGACAAGCTCAAAAAATTTCAGCCCGAACAAACCTCTCCTCCTACAAAAACGTCACCTTCAATATGGAGGGTGCTTATGGTACTGCGGGGCGGTAACACTGGAGGAAAAGAGCATTATTAGACCACCCAGTCGGATCCTTATGCATACAGTGATCTCTGGAGTCATTATCAGCCGAAATATAAGTAGTAAGTGTTAATTTCTCTCTGCAAAACCCTAACCCTAATACAGCTATATTTTAGGGCAATTTTTGCATGGCAAGTTTGCATGCACAGTTATTTTGCAAAGTTGTATGAGATTGAGGGTGCGAGTCAGCACTATCATAGAACATTAGAGAATATCAGCATTTGGGATATTACAAACTCTGCCCTTGACATTTTCATGAAGTGACTCCTCCTTTGTTTCTCGAAGCTACTTGGTCTGTCCCTGGTCCTACTCATCCTCATCCTCCCCTTTATCGAAATAAACCTCAATATAATGGGCCTTCCCCTTTCGCGAACACTTGTGACCTAGTACCCATGATTCTTGATAGCTAAAACATAACTTTTTCCTTCTTAATTCCTCTTATCACATATATTGTAGCTGGGCTACCATGATGCAGCATACAGATTGATCTCTTTATTTTTCTGAGCTAGACAGTCAGATGGGGATTCAGCATGGATCATCATTATAGCATGAGCCATTTATAGCCTTTATTTAGTTGCAGCTGCAGAGTATTTCCTTGCCAGGACTGAGATCTCCTTGTCCATTGGGATAACTTCAGTGATGACTTAGTTCATTCTAGCAGAGCAGCAGATATGGTACACAATTCACAAATAGGCATAGCAGATAGAGACATGCATATGGTGAGATCAAGTATATTGCTCCTTGGTAAGATTTTGCTCTCTGATGTATATTAATACCTTTGCCTTATTATGCTATGACGATTATGGTGACCTATGCTTATATGATATGTTTTACTGATGCTTAACTTGTGTTGAGAATGATTAGAGAATATGATGTTGAAGACCATTGCTTATGCCATGCTTTACACAAATTTAAAACTTTATTGCCATGCTGGTTCCATGTGTCACTTGTCCCCATTCATCCAGTCTCCTCCATAATTGATTCATCCCATGACTTATGATTAAGACCTATGAAATTGAAGATCCTTTTCCCCACTTTGACCCCTATGCATGATGGAACCCACGTTGTTTTGTGTCTTAGCTCTGAGTTGTGTAACAAAACTTGTTGAAGCCTTGATCCTTCTGGGCCAGGAGAACCCGCTGGTGTTGGTTCTTGAGCTTAGGTGAGTTGAGTTTTGAAGCCTTGACCTCTCTAGTCGGTTGCCCTCGATGTTTGGTCCAGACTGTGAATATTCCCCCCTAGTTTCCCAAAGAATCGTAAGCTAAAACTTGAAGCAATATGTCTACCATCATTACATGCATTATATGTTACATGCTATATATTGTGAAATGCAAGCCCATGAATGAAAGTTGCAAACTGTGTCTTTAGACACAACTCAAAGAGGGCTATGAAATGAAATTGTGAAAGGCCCCAAATAAAGCAGTGGATAAATAAATGCAAAATCTAAAGACTGTTGGCCATCTTATCTAAAATGTAATGATTAATTCCTCACGGAGCCAGCAGGTTAAGATGTGAGATGGAGTAAGGGACGACTAATTCTAAGTGTCCCCTAGGACCTCTTCACTACAGTTTCTTGTGTACTCAACGCAAGGGTCCTAGAAAAGATCCTCATGGAGCTTGATTATCAACTTGGACGTGAGTTGTAGACATGTTGTTAAAGTTGAATGGACTCTTTTCAGATCAACTCATCCATTTGTGAGACACCACTATCCCCTACTGTTATCTATCATGCATATGTCATTGTGGTTGTGTGTATTTGTTATTATTCGAAGAGATCATATGGTCAAAGTCAACTAGAAGTCATCACCCTATTTCCTTAACCTTGTTTTCCACCTTCACCCAGCATTAGCAAATTGATTAAACTTTGTAAGTATGGCATATACAAGCGACTTCCACAAGATTTAAAGATCGCTCAAAGACATAGGTATATTTTTATTGATTATTATTATTTATTCCCACCATGATTCTAATTAACATAATTTAACTTGGGTCTTAATATACATCTTGGAGCAATTCTTACCTTGGATGCATGCAAGATCAACTTATTTCATTATCTCACTTTCAGTTTGGGAACTTTGACCTAGTCAACCCAATTGACAAAGTCAAACACGATTCCCAAGGCAGTGACTACAAAATTCAAAAGTGGTTATATTTGCTCCAAACATGGCCAGGACCAATACTACAGTCTCATTTTTCGATGGATCAGTGGGTATGAATAGTCACCAGTACCATTCTACCATGTCTCTGGATACTTCTATGTAGTCAGTTTGCCCCAGTTCTCGGCTTGAAGAAAATTATGATGATTTTTATTGTTTTCAAAGGTTGTACCACTAAAAAATGAACTATGGAAATTACCAAAAATAAATCGATTTGGCTTGTTTGGTCAAGAAAATGGCAAGGGAATGCTTCCAAATGATTTATTATGGCTCTCCAGACATCTCTGCACCAATTTTATTCATTTTCATTCTCCAGATTATTATTTTGTCTCTCCTAGGGAGGACGTCCCCCATAGGGCAAAATTGATTAAAATGGCCAAAATAAAAGTGTGTAAATCAAGTTGTATCTTTAGAAATATGTTTGGGGGGGGGGGGGTCTAATGACCCCCCCATGTCCCCTAAGTGTTAAACTTGGAAAAAGAATGATTTATCATGTTGTAAAAATGGGCTTTATGAGGTAATTTGCCCCCCTCAAATGTATTTGTTGAAGTTGAGCCATGTAATGTAAAATTAAAAGATCTCCACCGTTGATGATTTTTTAATCTTAACCGTTGGATGGATGTTGGTTAAAATGTGGACACACTCTCAATCTATTTAAGAGTTGTGATCCCCTCATTGTATCCCATCGGGAATTCGTCTCTTGTATTGAAAATAATAAATCTTTTCTAGCAACTCTTGGAATTCTCTAGGGCGTTCATGACGTTTGTGTTTCTTAGTCTCTTTGGGAACTGAAAGTTTTGCTTCTATATTCTAGCATATTTCTTTGGATTTTACTTGTAGGAGGGACATCTTAGCGAAGGTCGACTTAGTGGGGAGACTCTCTTTCTCTCTCTCCAATTAGTTTTGATAGGGGGTTATCTTGTGTAGCATTATATTACTAGAACTCCTTGTTTCTCTTGCATGCATCGCTTTTCTTATGGATTTGATTTGAATCGTGATTTTAGCTTGCTTATTGTGGTTCCTTGTCTTCCACAGGTGGGGTGCACTAGACAAAACGCATCAACCGGGTATAGATCGAGGCTTTCAGGTTGGCAATGTTGAATGAAGGGAAACATCTCATGGCATCTCACAATTCCATGTAAGTTCCTTTTATTTTTTTCTAGCTATTTTCTGTATTCCCTATCCAGGGAAAAAATAAAATAATTAAAACTCTCATAATAAAACCCTCATTTCATAGATCCATAGGTTCTAGTTTGCGGCAAGCTATAATATTTAAAACCCACTTTAGAAATCATTTAAAACCTCTAGATCTAAATTTTCATACCCATCGGACTCCATTTTCCCACTCAACGCACTGGCCTATCCTCTGGGGGCGGATGCCCTCCTTGGAAGAAGTGGGTGTCTCTCAATCCGTGAGCTGGGTATTGCTAGAATCACTTCCATTCAACTCATCTTGCATATAGCAATTAATTCTTGTGTCCAATTTCACTTAATTTCACCTAACTACCCTTAGATCTTATGTTCATGCTTAAAACCCTAGGGTAATTTAGGGCTTTGCATGTGGACACGCTTATCCTCTTAGTAACTGTTTAGATCTCCAATTAACCTTATTACTAAGAGATTCAATCAAGATACCAAGCTTAATTCACATAAATCACTCGTCTTTAGGTTATCTTGGTCGTACGGACGCCCCTTAGGCTTGGTCATTCACCTGGTCTGAAGTGTCGGTAGCCTTGATTGGTGTGATAGCTAAACTTACTCAAAGGCCTTGGTTGTTGTAGGTAACAACTTCAGTTACCTTTCCCCTCTACCATCCTGGATAGAATCACTTTACGGGGAAACTACAGGAATTGTGATAACAGTTCCTTTCTAGTATCATCATCCATCCAATTCTTCTTTGGCCATTCTTGCTGGACTTAAAATTTACAAGGCTTCATTCCCCGTATCCTCTTGTGTCCACTGTGGCCCTATGGATGGATCGGTGGGACAATCAGAAAGGGATTGAAGTGACAAGTAATTACTGGAACACTTCAATTAATCCTGACAAGTGAAAATCCGGCACTTCATTCGATTTTACCAAGTTGTGGGGAAATTCTACAAGTGAACCGAGAACCACTAGAAAGTGACCGTGGGGCACCGTTAGGCCACACCCTCGTTTGGTGTAGTGTTGAACACAACCCCACGACTCCATCTATCCCACATGTCACTGTGAGAGCCACTCCTTGGTAAATCCGGACATATTCCTCGTACCCCTAGGTATATTTGGAATACCATTTTCCCCATAATAATAAGATCATTACCACATTCTTAATAAAATTTACCAAGAATTTACCCACTCCCTAATTACTCATTTAATAAATTCTAAAACTGACCAACCGAGACAACTGCAATACTTCTCGAGACTACACTAGCAACCCCCTTACAAGCACTCCATTAGCACTAGTCTATTTGGCATTTTATTTTATGTTTGATGCTTAAGTTAATCAATGTCTTGTTTGGAATGATATTTTAAATGCTAGTTATTTGAACCATTTTGCAGATCATCTCAGTTTCGGTATTTATTGATTCATCTCCTAGACTTATTGTTTTATTATATAGATTAAACACCATAGTTTATTTTACTAGGGACCAGCCCCCTTGGATTCGCTAGGAGAGAGCCTAGACGGAGGAGTCAAGATCAAGTGACAGCACTTGACTCTTGCTTGCCCCCAAGGTCGCACCCAGTGGCTTGAAGATTTCTGCCACGTGACCCGAGGTGCGAATTAGGTGGCAACATTTTGGCGTCGTTGCTGGGGATAAATCTTTCTATTCCCGGAGTACGACTTTTGTTTTCTCTTTCTGTTTTTCCTTTGTTTGATGATTTTTTATATTAGTTTTTATTTTTTAGCTGGCGACTCCACTAACCCTTTTTTTCATAATTTACAAAAGAAAAGCAAAAGGAAATTTTTTGTGAGAAAGTTTTAAATGCATATTTTTTCTTCTCACGTGGCGACTCCATTGAAGGGATAAAATCTTGTTACCTCATAAACTTGTGAAGTTTTGTTGTGTGTAGATGAGCCCATGCGACATAGTAAAACTTTTAAGGCTCATCATTTGACACCTCCACCTATTTAGTACAAGGTTCAATGGTTATATCAAATGCATACTATTAATTTCTAGTATGGATGAATTAAGGGAGCAGTGTGGTGCCCAGATAGCCAGATTTTTTCATCCTATCGATTTCTCAAACATCTCGGGTTTCCCTAATTTTGGTCATGATGTGGGGGATGTATATAAATGGCTTCCAGTCTTTCATGGAAATTATGGTGATTCGGCCATCTGGCATATCAAGCCTTTCCTTCAATTGTTGGTTGACTCCAATGTTCTTTATGAGGACAATATGATGGAAATGTTTGCTAGTACTTTTCAGAGAGATGCTTGTTGTAGGTTCTATCAGGGCCTTCCTAATAAATGTATAACCTCCTTTCCAAGCTTCCTTTGGATGTTTTTAGAGCAATGGCATGATGGTAGGGGTAGTATGAATGGTTTGAAAAAATTCCTTGAAAATATCTTTACCTTCTACCTATCCGGGACAAAGTATCACATGGAAACATATGATGGACCTTTTCCCATGATACAAAGTATTTAAGATTTGGAATCACTTCTTGAACATTTAAGTAAAGAAGAGATCCATGAGACTCCCATCGAAGAACTTCCTTGTGTCGTCATAGACAACGTCGAATGTGTAGAAGTCCCTCTAAGTTATTTAAGAAAGGAAGAGATTAACCGACTTATTAAAGAATATGAGGTCTCTCTCAATACACAGCAAAATTCTGAAGATGGGAACATCCATGACAATCACGTTGAAGAGTTTCTTGAAGAACCCTTATTTGCAGGCATTGTTGAAAACCATCCTCATATCACTTTAACAGAAAATAACGAAGATTTGGAAAAGCTAGAGGGACCCATTGAGCAACACATCCCAAGTGATCCCATTGAATATGTCCATAAAGGTTCCTTGATTGAAGATATTATTGAAGATCCTCTTCATGATACCATAATAGAAACCATTGAAAATTTGGAGTGTTCTCATGAATATTTCATTGATAATGATCACAGTTTTTCTCCAGATTTACCTCAAGAAGAAACCATTACAGAAGCTTATAAAGAAACTTATGATGAGATCTGTATGGTGTGTGAAGACACTAGCCCTTGTTCTCCACGTGTTGACGAAGGTTTGGAGAGTTTACTACCTTGTAATATTTTTGAAACCAAATCTTCTGAAGAAAATTGTTATGAATATAAGGAAGACATGGATAGCCAGGAGCATGATGCCAGGGATGACGACTCCCCCACATCTGACATGGATAGCTAGGAGCATGATGCCATGGATGACGACTCCCCCACATCTGACATGGATGGGGATGATGACTATTGGAAATTTATTGAAAATCCCATCTACAATATGTCTAGAGAAGGGAGTGCTTATTTAGAATCTTTTGGAGGTTTTATTGAAAATCTCATCTATGACATGTCACAGAAGGGAGTGTTCACTTAGAAACTTGGGAAGGCCTCGATATGGAAGAGGAGCATTCAGAGGTTCCTTATGATTTGCAGCAACCTGAGGTTTAAACAGAGGGTTATCAGCTGATAAGCCCTTTTGATATATATGTGATGGAGTTGTCGACCGACTTCATCATGCAGATGTGTACATTAGCTCTATCCAATCTTGGATAAAAGAATCCTGCAAAGGCACATGCTAGTTTGGGAAGCATTTTAATGAAGTTCTACATGCCTATGATCTCCCATCCATCCCGCCCATCCTGAATATCTGCGCAGGTTTGGAATTTCTAATAAATATGTCTTTGCTTTGGCTGGTAAGCAAAGACAAAGAAAAAAATTTAAATTTTTATAAAATGTTAAGGTGGTTGCATTGGATTTATCATTTCACTTAACGTTTTGACTATGTTATGCTTAGAGTAGGAAAATAAGCTCCTTAAAGTGAGTATTTACTTTATGCGTTTCTTTTCTGTAATTAGGAATAATATTCTTTTTCTTTAGTTAAAGTTTCGTTTTTCCATTTACTTTCTAATAAAGCAACTTAATGGTCCATTGGCTTTTACAAGATTTTGAGCTACTAAGGTTGGCTTGTCAAAGTTGAGATGTTTCTACAAATTAGTGAAACCAGAGATCCTATGGTTCTCTTATGCTCTCCTTGCCTAAAGACCAGATCAAGTACACGTCCCGCAGTAGGAGCGAGATGTTACCACCTAAGTTGCACTAAGTTTGATTTCTAAACAAGCCGCCAAAGATGAACAATCACTTGTTCAAATTTAAAGTTCAGAAGTCCTTGCAGGCCTTCCTAGGCCCTTTTTTTAACTTTTTAACATGTTCATACCCCATGGGAAATTGTAATAAAATGAGTTAGCATGATGACTTTATGTAAAAGGTTTGGTTTCCTAGGACTTATTTATTAATGCATTATTCCAAGGTGTTTTTTCCTTGTTAATTATTTATTGTTTTTAAACGATAAATAATTTTTGAGTTTTTCACCCAAACCTCCAAAGCTGAAATAATTGCCTTATTAATTAATCCTTGGGAGGTTATTAAAACCTATGTGTCGATGTATATTACCATGCTAATCATTATTTTGAGTCATTATGAACATGTCCTAAAGTCCCAAGTAGGTTTTTTTTAATTTCCGGAAAATTTTATTTTTCCCGTTTTTACAGGCTTATTTTGAATAAGTTAATTGTAAAAATGTAAAAAGTCATAAAAGTGTGGCTAGGAGGTTGGTTTTGCCATGGGGGTGCTCATTTTCTAATTCAAAGCACCCACTTTCCTAAGTTTTCGAGTAATTATTTAACCCCAAAATTAATACTTACTCGAAAAACCCAAAAAGACCCAAAAAAATGAAATATTTAAAAAAATTGGCAATTAAAAAAAATAAAAGATAATTGCCAAAAAAGAATTTTGTGACTTGGCAAATCATTTTGGCAAGTACCCGGGAAAGGGGGACAAGGCAGATGTTGCCTTTTTAGAGACTTTTGAGAGTTTGGAACTTTCCTCTTCAAAGAGGGGCACAATTCTCCAAGTAGGGGCGCAAGCTAGATAGAAAAGTTTTCAAGTTTAGCAAAAGGATGGAGTTTGGATAACTACCACCTCAGGCAAGTGATGTTACCATCCTTAACTCATTGATACAACCCCTATCCACCTCATATCCAACTCAGTCCAAGATAGCACCTCCTTGAGGAAATGCGCATCCTCTAGCTTGACAGGTTTTCTATTTAAGCAAGCATTCTCTCTTCATTATGGAGGGATGATTTTGGGCATTGAACCTCTGCTCCTGTAATGTGTAATATTGATTATTGATTAATAAAAGGCTTTGGAGGTTGATGCAAGTGTGGCCTATGGTGTTTGGATGTGTGTTCATTGGCAATATTGAGGTAATCTGTAGATTTTCGCAAGCTTGTATGTGTTCGGGATTGCAGGCTTTTGAAGGGAACTGTGTTCTGAGAAGATAAGAAGTAATACTCTTGTGATTACTTATTATTCTTATCTATAGTAGAATGCTTATGAGTTTATGATTATTCTTGTTTGAATTCATAATTTTATTGAGAATTTATTATTGGATAACACCAACATTTAATCCCCATTTGCAAATTTTGTAGATCTTTTTACAGGTTGCTTAAGCTGGAGTTTTGGATGAGCGTGTTAGCTTTACTTCTACTCCAATAACTCTTAAAGAAAGGACTTCATCCCACTGGCAACACTTTGTGGATACTTCCTCGCTTTTCTATTTCTATCATTCAAGCTTGGTGATACCTTTCCGTCACAAAAATTTAAATTTTCTTTGTGGTTACTTTTCATAGTGCATAATTAAATCTCTTTACATATCAAAGAATATTTTATAACTTTGATTTATGTATGCACTTAAAAGGTTCAGATCTGATTATTAAAGTAGCATTTTACTAGATCTAACCATCAACAAGTACTAGCTTAATATCTAAATTTTTTCTATCTTTAAAGTATTTGATTTTTTTTTGTCAAAATTTTTATGCTTTGATATGATTATCTAGCATATTTGATTAAATATTGCTCATTGTTTTGCAGCAGAAGATGATCGAACAAAGAGGCACTCTGGCGAATTTTTGAAGATCTAAGTCAAATGGGATATCCCTTTTCTCACATTTCTCTCATTGTCCATTCTTTTAAGGCCCTGTATTGTAAAAGTTGTGTTTCATATTCTACAAAGGAGCACAAGTAATTCTTATTTCTGGATCATTGTAAAACGAGAAGCAAGTGGGCAGCCAAGTGCCCACACCCCATCCCCCAGGGAGATTCGCACTGTTTTCACTTTTTTTCATTTTTTTTTTCATATTCTTTCAAGTTTCTTAAGTAAAATTAACCAATCCATCTGTCTTCTCGGTAACGAGAGTATCGACACTGTGATTTAAAAAAAACTCACATTTAATTCTTAAAAAAAAAACTTAAAATTTACAAGACTTCATTCCCCGTATGCTCTTGTGTTCGCTGCAGGCCTTTGGCTAGATCGATGGGGCAATCAGAAAGGGATTGAAGTGACTAGTAATTAGTGGAACACTGCAATTAATCCTGACAAGTGAAAATCCGACACTTCATTCGATTTTACCAGGTTGTGGGGAAATTCTGCAAGTGAAGCGGGAACCACTAGAAAGTGACTGTGGGGCACCTTTAGGCTACACCCTCATTTGGTGTTGTGTTGAACACAACCCCACGACTCCATCTAGCCCACATGTCACTGTGAGAGCCACTCTTTGGTAAATCCAGACATATTCCTCGTATCCTCGCGTATATCTAGAATACCATTTTCCCCATAATAATAAGATCATTACCACATTCTTAATAAAATTTACCAAGAATTTACCCGCTCCCTAATTACTCATTTAATAAAGTCTAAAACTGACCCACCGAGACAATTGCAATACTTCTCGAGACTACAGTAGCAAACCCCTTACAAGCACTCCATTAGCACTGGTTTATTTGGCATTTTATTTTATGTTTGATGCTTAAGTTAATCAATGTCTTGTTTGGAATGATATTTTAAATGCTAGTTATTTGAACCATAGTTACATATATTGGCGATATATCGCTGACATCGCGATATATCGCAAGTCAATGGAGCCGGCAATATATCAGCACCAAAATATCGCGATAAATTACCGACACATTAAAATATCGCAACACATTCAAATATCGCGATAAATTCCAAAAATATCGCGAGTCGATGGAAAATATCGGCCTGCTCATAAAAAATTAAAAAAATTCACCATAAAGAGGCCACGGACAGGTTTTTCTGGTTCATTTGGACATTGCGGCTTAGAGGAAGTGGAGCACTGACGTCTTGGGCGATTTTCTACAAGAGAGGAAGGGGGCAAAGGCAAACCATCAAGTTTCCATTGCATTTGCCATCTAATCAGGTATGTATTCTTTGAAGTTTGAACTTCCATTTTTTTTTTTTTGCTTGAGATTTGTTGGTTAATGTAGATTTAATGTAGGGTTTAGGTTTAGATTTAGTGTAGGGTGTAGATTTTCCATTACAATCATAGCCTATAGGGTTTTATCCTTTTAAGTAGACCACCCTCCCATTTCTTTGAATGTTTTAATAATTTCATTGTTTTCAAAATTTTAAAGAAGAACAATTTAAAATTTATTCATTTTTGTTTGTTTGTTGTGGCATAGGTGACACAATGCCAAAGCCATTGGATTCAATGTGGGAGTATGGGCAGCCAATTGACCCTAATAATCGGCAAAGGTTGAATTGCAAACTATGTAGGAAGGATATTTCTGGTGGAATTAGCCGCTTGAAATACCACCTTGCCAAAATTGTTGAGCATGAAGTGAATGTTTGTCCCGCTGTTACCCCAGAAGTGATGCGTATTGCAAACCAATCCATTCTTGACATGGCTAAGAAGAGGGACGAGAAGGAGGAATTCAGAAATGAACTTGCATCTAGAACACAGTCACGAACCATGGGAGGCACAAATGACATGCATTCATTCTCCTCATCTACACGACCCCCAAATTCCATTGTGCCTTCTTCAACCTCACCTTATGTGGCATCGTATTCGAGGCAACCTTCTATTCGAACCATGCTCAAACAAAGGGAGAAGGAAGAGGCGAATAGAGTTGTGACAAAATGTTTTCTATGGGGTGATGTGCCTTTCAACATCGCCAAAAACAACCCCTACTATCATGCCATGTTTCAAGCCGCTGGCGCTGTTGGTCCAGATTATAGGGGGGCTTCCTATAATGATTTGAGAGGGAGACTCCTTGATGAGGAGAAGGTTGATTGCACCCGGAGATTAGATGAGCTCAGACAGTCATGGGCGGCCACCGGTTGCAGTATTATGTCAGATGGATAGACTGATGGGAAGGGCAGATCCATTATCAATTTCTTGGTCAATTGTCCCAGGGGGACAGTTTTTATCAAATCTGTCGATGCATCTCCCTATGTTAAAGATGCACACTTATTATGTGATTTGCTGGATAAGTTTATCCAAGAGATAGGTCCACAATATGTTGTCCAAGTCATTACGGACAACACTGCCAATTATGTTGCTGCCAAGAGGATGCTTATGGACAGGTATGCAAGCTTGTATTGGACTCCTTGTGCTGCCCATTGCATTGATTTGATGCTAGAGGACATGGGAAAACTTCCTTGGATCAAAGAAGTCATTGATTCAGCTCGGAGTGTGACAAAATATATATACAATCATACATATGTTCTTTCACTCATGAGACGCTTCACGGGAAACAAGGAGTTTATGTGGCCTGCAATCACACGATTCACCACTTCCTTCATTTCTTTTCAGTCTATGCATAAGGTTATGATGGAGTTGCAGCAGATGTTTCTTTCTGATGAGTGGGTATCTTGTGTCTATAGCACCAAACAAGATGGGCAAGCCATTGCTCGAATGGTGCAATTTGATTTGACTTTTTGGGCACGATTGGAGGAGGTATGTGCCATCAATGAACCTTTGGTAAAGGTTCTTCGTTTGGTTGGTGGTGAAAAGCCCGCAATGGGCTACTTGTATGAGGCCATGGATAGGGCCAAGGAAGTTATCCATCACTACTATGAGGACAAGGGGGAGGTGGGACTCACAAGACGAGCTGAACTATGGAGTGTGATTGATGAACGATGGAAAAATACTCTCCATCGTCCCATTCATGCAGCAGGGCTCTACCTCAACCCTGCTTTATCTTATGCATGTGGCTTTCAATTTGATGTTGAGGTCATGGATGGATTTCTCCAGTGTGTTCAGACGATGGTATCAACTCCCTCTGAGCGCGCAGAGATTTCTAGACAGATGGAGATCTATAGGATGTCAGGTGGCACTTTTGGCTATGACATGGCTGTCCAGGATAGAACCACAAGGATGCCAAATACAATTTGTTTAAAATTTTCAAATTTTAATTTCTTAGATTCTTAATTAATTACCCTTTCATTTCTATGTTTTTTACTTGGTAAAAATTTAATACATTGTAATTTGTAATTTGAATTTTGTCTTACCGTTTACCTTCCTTGTTTTCTTTGTAGATGTGTGGTGGACTAACTATGGTCGCAGAGTCCCAGAGTTGCAAAAACTTGCCATTAGAGTGCTAAGTCAAAGTTGCAGCTCATCAGGGTGTGAGCGCAATTCGAGAGTCTTTGAGAAGATACACTCCAAGAAGCGCAAAAGGTTAGAATTTTCAATTTAGAAATGTTAAAGTTTAAACTTAAATTTATAATCTTTGCTTCTTTATAATTTTATTAATTTTAAATATAATTTATTACAATTTTGAATTTGAATTTATCATCATTTATCACCCCCTAACTATGGATCTCATACTAATGCAGGTTACTTTCTTGGCGCCTTAATGACATGGTTTATATCTACTACAATCTAAGGTTGCAGGTGAAACAAATTGAGAAAGTGCCCAATTCAGATGCCATTTCATTAGATGATGTTGACACTACCAGCAAATGGAGGGTGGAGACGGAGGATCCTGTGATGGACGAGGCACCTAAATGGTTGGAGGAAGAGGAGGATGATGATGTAGATTCGTCGGAGGAGGAGGGGGGAGAGGGGGATGCTGATGTTCCACTTCCAGAGGATGACTATGACTATGAGGACATTGAGGAGGAGGTTGATACTCATTTGCAGCGCCGACCAGCTCCAGGTGGCCCACCATCTCCACAGAGTGATACAGTTGGGACTGGGAGGAGACAGCTCACATTCAGCTCCCCCTCATCCACAACATCTACTCGAGCAGTTGGAGGTTCTAGTTCCACCCCAGGCTCATCTGGACCACCTCCACGACCACCTATTGCTTCTAGAGGAAGAGTGGTGCCGGTGCCCTTGACCCGTAAAAGGGGTAGACTGGTTAGAGGATCATCCTCAGGGAGTCGATGACTTGATTCCTATTATTTATCATTGTACTATCATACTATGTTGGTGTCCTATGTCTAGACTCTATACACTATCTACATGCCTCATGAGTCATGATGATTCATCTCTTGAGAGACATTTATTTTGATCATTTGATGTGATTTTCTATCATTCCATCAAGAACACATTTCAGTATTTTCAGTATTTTGATACTTTATACTATATAGTCGAACTCGATATTTGATCATGATCCACCATTTGACATTTTATGCATCTTATATATGAGTTGTATTTTAATATTTATGTGGAAATGTGTTTATTTGATGTTGTTGTTGCTTTAGATGTTAAAAAAATTGAAAAAAAAATGTTTATTTTTGTATTTTTTAATGCAAAACGACATTTGCCGATATTTTTCGATATTTTCGCCGTTGCTGCCGATAAGTTTCATTCCGGACCCTCGGCGATATACGCCGACACGATATATGTAACTTTGATTTGAACCATTTTGCATATCATCTCAGTTTCAGTATTTATTGATTCATCTCCTAGACTTATTGTTTTATTATATAGATTAAATACCATAGTTTATTTTACTAGGGACCACCCCCCTTGGCTTCACTAGGAGACAACCCAGACGGAGGAGTCAAGATCAAGTGACAGCACTTCACTCTTGCTTACTCCTAAGGTCGCACCCAGTGGCTTGAAGATTTCTGCCACGTGACCTGAGGTACGAATTAGGCGGCAACAGAATCCAAGGGCACTATGGGATAATCTATTATGTACATAAACAGTCGTTCTTGTTACTTTATCCCATAGATGCATTGGAAGATCTTGATTATGTATCATTGCCTTCATTGCTTCCATAATGGTCCTATTCTTTCTTTCTGCAACACCATTCTACTGAGGATTGTAGGGAGTGGTTAGTTCCCTCTTGATTCTAGCGTCTTTACAAAAGGCTTCAAGCTCTCTTGAAGTATATTCTCCACCATTGTCTGTTCTGAGTGTCTTTATTCTTCTTTCTGAATGATTCTCTATCAAGGATCTGAATTCCTTGAATTTTCCAAATACTTCATCCTTCGTTTTCAAGAAACATATCTATGTCTTTCTTTAATAGTCATCAATAAATGTAACATAATATTCATAACCACTCAAAGATGTGGAGGGTGTTTCCCACCTACATCGACTAGGTGTCAGCCCAGAGTCCCCTGTGTGGCTGAGTATCGTCTACTCAGCGACTACTCAGCCCACACTCCCTGTGGCTGAGTATCTCAGCCCAGAGTCCCCTGTGTGGCTGAGATACTCAGCCATTTGGCATTTCCCCTTCGAAACCTAATTAGTAATAACATATAAAAATTTTATCAGAATAAAATGAAATGAAAGCTAAAATAAAATGAAATATTATATGCTAAAATTTAATAAACTAATAATATTCTATGCTATAATTGTCTACTCAGCCCACATGCCCTGTGGCTGAGTATCTCAGCCCAGAGTCCCCTGTGTGGCTGAGATACTCAGCCACAGGGCTTCATTTCATTATGTTTTGAATTTTAATTTTTAATTGAAATTGATTTTAAAATTAAATTTTAAATTTTAAATTATTATTATTTAATTTTTTTAGAAGCGTTGTGGCTGAGTATTGTGGCACCTGTGTGGCTGAACACTCTGCTCAGCACACAGGCCCTGTGGTTGAGTATCTCAGCCAATAAGGCCACAATTTTTTTTAAATTCTTTGAAGTTTAAGGCTTGAGCAATTAAAAACATTTAAAATCTGAATTTAAATTTTAAATTTTAGAATAATAAAGTTTAAATTTTAATAAACCTTTTTTTTTAAATCCAGATTCCATGGCACCTAAGGCTAAAAGGCCTCTTGATCCAGCATGGAAGTATTGTGTCCGAATGAATCCCAATGATGACCACAGGGTCATTTGCAATTTCTGCATTGCCCAAATGTTCGGGGGCATAAACAAGTTGAAGTACCAACTAGCAAGAATTGTTTGCAAAGATGTGGTGGTTTGTGACAAATGCCTCGATGAAGTCACAGCCGAAATGGTAGCTGCTTTGGATGCCATTAGAGAACAAACTGAAATGAGGGAAAGATACAAGTTTGAAACTTCTATGATAGGAAGATCTTCAATGGGACCACCGGATGCAACTCCAAGTACAGGGGGGTCCACATCTGTTATTGCAGCAAAAAGAAGTGTAACTTCTTCTTTCTTCCTTCCTCGTACAACTCCGAGATCTCAACCATCCTTGGAGAACTTCAATGAAAAGAAGAGGAAAGAAGCGGATATGGCTGTGAGGAGGTTTTGGTACCATAACAGCCTTTCATTTAACTATGCAAAGTCTTATTTTTATCAGCCCATGGTAGATGCCATTGCAAGTGCTGGCCCTAGATACAAAGCCCCCTCCTATAATGCACTTAGGGGGAAAGAGTTAGATGAGGAGCTCGAGTGTGTTAAGGAAAAATTGGAGACCATTAAAAAGTCATGGAAGTTTACAGGTTGCACAATTTTGTCGAATGGGTGGACAAATCAAAAGGGCAGGACAATCATTAATTTTGTTATAGCTTGCCCTAAAGGAACCATGTTCCTAAAATCCATTGATCCATCCTCGCATGTAAAGGATGCACATCTGATTTTTTTATTGTTGGTTGATGTTGCGGAGGAAGTTGGGGTGGCAAATGTTGTCCAGGTAGTCACGGACAATGCTGCAAATTATGTGGCAGCTGGAAGGTTGCGTTTTGCAAAATATCCCACCATATTTTGGACTCCATGTGTTGCCCATTGCATAGACTTGATGCTGGAGGACATTGAGAAGATGGAATGGGTGCAAGCTGTTGTGCAAGAGTGCAAGCAAATAACCAAGTATATCTATAACCATGCTTGTGTCTTGAACTTTATGAGGGAATACACACAGGATGAACTCAGTCGCCTTGCTATCACACGGTTTGCCACGGCCTTTCTTTCCCTCCAAAGCCTTTTGAATGAGTACCAAGCTTTGAGACGGATGTGTTGTAGCCAGGAATGGATACATTGGAAAGATAGCACAAAACCAAATGTAGTTGCTGTGAAGTTGTCTCTCTTAGGAGATGGTTTATGGGAGAAAGTCACTGAAATTGCCAGCTTCACTGAGCCACTTGTAAAAGTCTTGAGGATCATGGATGGAGAGAAACCTGCAATGGGATACATCTATGAGGGCATGGATAGGGCCAAAGAGGCCATCAAGGCTTTCTATAAGGGGGATTCATCAAAATATCTCCCTATATGGCAAATTGTTGATTCCAGGTGGGACAGGCAGCTACATTCACCATTGCATGCTGCGGGAGCATATCTCAATCCGAGCTTATTCTATAATCCAGATTCTAGCATTCATGGTGATTTTGAGGTGATGAGAGGTGTCATGATCTGCATTGAGAAGATGTTCCCGGATCTAGAAATTCAGGACAAAATCAACTTGCAACGAAGAAGCATCTGGCATGTTTGGATTCAGCTCAACCCAACGACTCAAAGACAAGAAAATGCCATGTAAGATTCAATTTGTAAAAACTAAATTGTTATAACTTAGAAGTTAGAACTTAGCTTTTAAATTTGCTAGATATCTTTTTCAATTTTGGCATTGCAAAACTTGTAATTTTTTATGTTTTTTTTATTTTTGCAGCCAATTGGTGGATAGATTGTGGCTCTGAGGCACCACAATTACAAGAACTTGCTATCAAATTTTTAAGTCAACCCTGCAGCGCTTCAGGTTGTGAGCGCAATTGGTCGGTATTTGAGCACATCCACAGCAAAAAGAGTAACAGGTTGGAGCATGAGAGGTTGGAGAAGTTGGTTTTCATCTACTACAACTTTCGACTACTCACAAAACAAATGGAGCCGAAGGACCTAGATCCAATTTTATTGGATGATATTGATTTAGAGTCTAAGTGGGTTGTGGAGGAGGAGTTCCCTGATGATTTGAGTTGGCTTGACGAAGAGACTCAAGATACCTCTAGTCTGCCATATTCTCAAATGGAAAATCCAAATACACCTGCTTCACAGTTGCTTCAGTCTGCCGATGTTGGCACTAGCTCCTCGAGGGCATATTTCAGGCGTACTCGTAGTTAGGCATGAGACTCGAGTACATGGAGACATTGTCTATTTTGGTTTTCTATTTCTGTTATGAGACTGAATTTTGAACTTGCTTTTTAAATCACCATGGTATATCGTTTATGGTATATGGTATATGGTTATGGTTTATGGATTATGGTTTATGGCTTATGGTTTATAATTAGTGAATCTATGATCACTATTTAAATTTTTGCATACAAAATTTGATTATGTTTATGAGATAATGCGCCATATTTTATTTTTTTCTTAATTATCGAGTCTAGTCGAGTTTGTCCCGAGTCTTTCCCGAGTCAGCGAGTCATATGCCAGCCGAGTCTTTTCTAAGTCCGAGTCGTGCAACATTGAATTAAATAACTCATTTTAATAAAAGCAGCTACCCAAAACATTACGAAAAATCCGGCGTAAACGATTTTGGAGGAGTAGTGAGCAAATTCTTTAAGGAAAGCCGGAACAACTAGAAAGTGACCGTGGGGTCCCATTAGGCTGCACCCTTCTGGTGTAGTGTTGAACATCCCCCCACGACTCCATCCAGCCCACATTTTCCCGTGCGGAGCCACTCTTCCCAAATTTCGGACATATTCCCAGTACCACTTGGTATATCGAGAATCCCCTTCCTTTAATTACTCATCATTCTAATAATAAAAATTGACCAAGTACACGAGCAAAATATTTTCCTTGTTTTCAACAGCATTCATTGTTTTGTGACTCCATATTGGCACTGGTTCAATTCTTGTACTCTCTATTTTGCTTATAGTCATATTGTGATTATTGATATATCTTGCAATGTTGTTGAGTTTAGTTATATAATTTTGCATAGTGTTGTGTCAACAATTTATTCATTTCTAACTCCTTAAACAACCCAATCAATTGAAACAATTAAAACACTTAAGAGCCTTAGAAACTCTTTTGGTAGGGACTACCCCCCTTGGCTTCGTTAGGAGTTAAGCCTAAACAAAGGAGTCAGGATCAAGTGACAGTACCTGACTCGAGACTTTCCCCCAAGGACGCACCAAGCAGCTTGAAGATTTCTATTGCGTTAACCCAGGTGTGTAAGAGGCGGCAACAGCTTATATTGAGCATTAAGAAGGGGTGTAGCTTGTGATGGAATCTCTTCTCTCCATGGCTTATTGTTCAGAATCTCAGATTAAAGGGGGAATGTTGAATACAAGAGTGTAATCTTCATTTTCAACCATGGTTGACCTTATATTGAGCTGGGTATTCATCAACCCACTCTCACTTGTATCAGGGATGGTTCATAATCCATTCTTACTTGTATTCAGGTTACAACTGACCTTTATCAAATTGGATATTCACATAAACCCACTCCTATTTCTAGCTAGAGCCAGCCCTATATTGAATTTGGTATCCATACCCCCACTCTCATTTGTATTTCATCATTTTTCTTCATGGTTCTCTATTCAACCTATCAAGGTTTCTAAGAATGGTGTAATCCTTACATTTGGCTATGGTCAACTCATATCGTGAATCATTAATGTATTTAGTTAGGCATTAATATGATCTTTTATGATAATACTAGGTTATGGTTAAGGTCGACCTATTTCACTTCTATGTGGGCCCATAAGCCCTCTTGAGGAGGATACCCTACCTCTTGAGTTGTGTATAAATAGGAACCCGAGTCGTTTATAAATGATCATCTTATAATCTTCTTGTTCATTCTTTAGCCTATGGGCATCACTATTTTATAAAGTGTTATATGCCAAAATGCACCTACATGTTTGGAATTCACTTGTGATTGGGCAATTTTCTCTCTTTTGTACATGGGTTTATTTCTCTATAGCACTCATATGGATCATTTTAGCATTATTGTTTGGTGTTAGCTTGGTTGTTATTAGCAGGTTTCTCTCAAGAAGCACTACTATTTACTACGTTTATTGCAACTTTTTTAGTTTGTCTATGGGTCCATTCGATCATTCCCTTTATCTTATATCAAAAATATTACTATTAAAGCTGGACCATTATGACCTCTATTAAACATTAACATAATTTAGTAACACTAACATTTATGATTGTAACCCTTATTATATTAACCTTATTTTCATGTTATTATTCTCATAAAGTCTCCTTTGTTGAATAGATAGTTGAAATGGAAAATGTTTCAAGAGGAGGAGGAAACCCCTTATTTATACAAAAAAGGGAGAAAGTTGAAACCCTAACTTAAGGCCTAAGTTACATTTAAGGGAAATTTAGGCCCTTTTTACATTGAAATTTGAACCATAAAAGCCCAAGATTAAACATTATTACAAACTTATGAGTTAACATAAAAAATAGCTCATCTATAGGAAGTTACATACAAAATAGCTCATGTACATAGATTCTATTTGGATGGTAAAAAGGTTGTGTTTTGGTATAAAACACATTCTACAACTAACAATTAATTTCAGCTATATAAATGTATCAGCTATTCTTTTGGGGAGGCACATGTATTTCAGAATCCATCTAAGGATAAGAGCCTTTTGGAAGCATTTCTTGATGGTTTAAGACTATATCTATAAATCCTTCAACTTATTCCGAAAATTTGCTAGTAGTAATATAATTTCAACATATATCACATAAAAAACAGGTTATTTTCACATTGCATATCTCCCCTTCCCTTCTGAAAAGATATACATTGCATTGCATGTTTCGAATTCCTTTCCCCCCTTCATCAACATCAATATATATACATAATGCATATATATATAGAGAGAGAGAGAGAGAGAGACTAACCCATCTTTAGGCTTAAGCATATATTGGATATCATATTTTTGAACCTTAATGTAATCCGGACCACCCCATGGAGGAGATAAGAACACAACATCAGCCTGCCAATGTATAAGACAACATCAAAAACAACAAATACACAACCTGGATAAGCCAAGAACCATCCATGGAATTCCTTGACAATGCCACCAAGCTCAGTCATGACATAAAGGTATTTTATAACACACTGCCTCCAAAAACACACAAGAAAGAAAAGAAGCCAATCGTAACCTTGAAAGACAGAGGCAAGGTTAGAATAAGCATGTCCAGAAAAAGGATGATTATCCAATTTCAAAGAATTCCCCAAACATTGAATATAACAGCTAGCATAGTTCTCTTCAAGTTCTGGTACAGAAGAACAGTGAAAATGAATGCCTTAGTATATTAGAAGAGCTTGCAAGTTTGCAACCATGGAAATGATAACGACAATTAAACTTGTAGGGCATTTGTCAGATCACTTAGCAAGGTTAAAAGTCATAATAAATGTATTTATCGGCTTTACGCCAAAGCCCAAGGGACAAACCATAGGTCATCAATTACTAACATATTATATGAGACAACATCAAGGATTTCATATTAGAGTGCGTTCAAAACAAGGACGACAAAACAAAACAAGTGCCACTTCTAGGATAGAACATTGAACTATGTATGCAAGAAGTGCAATAGTATTGAACTTGTTTTCATTCAATGCTAAGAGATCAAAGACAAAAGTTAATTTGTAGGATAGAACATTGAACTTTGTATGCAAGAAGAGCAACAAGATTGAAGTTGTTTGCATTCAAAATAGGAGATCAGAGACAAAAGTTCCTTTCCACTGATAGAACAATAACATTGTTGTACGTAGTTGGGAACTATGGCCAAAGGAAAGACAATGTCCAACGTTTTTGTTTTGAGTAGTGTAGATGAGAAAATATTTTCAATATGGTCTTTAATAGTAAGTTTGCAAGATTTATCTGTTATCAAGTGAATATGCTAGAGAAGATAAATCTAATGGCCATATATTTATGTTTATAAAAGGGATTCAATAATACAGCGGATTTAGATATGATGATGATGATGATGTTTACCATTACCTAAAACCAACAAGGTCTCTAGCCAAATAAGGGAATCAGACTAAATATTCTTCAGAATTTCATTTTTACATTTGAGCATAGTAGAAATGAAAGTACCAAGATTGTTATAGTTTTCATAGCCACGAGGACCTGAAGAGTAACTAAGTGATGACACTAGGTAAAGTTATGTGTTGTATTATCAAGGATAGGGCATGTTAAAAGAAAAGGATGTCCATTCTCGACCTCCTTTTTTTCATAAATTTTAAAAACCCAACCCAAGGAGCTTCTGGGTTGGTCTAGCGACTGGTTTCATGGGCATCGACCTTGATTTTGGCAATATTCATTTTGTTCTTTGAGCATCTAATTTTGGGAAAATAGTTTTGATTAACCAAATGAGGATTAATAAAATCTTTTTAATATTTCAATTTCCTCTTGTTAATGACTTTGTTGTCATTCCATGTCTTTTCTTTAAACATCACAGGGATGAAAGACTTAATACTATCGATATTATTAATTTGAGTGTCTTATTCTGTGTTAAAATAGTTGAGCCAAGCCTCAAAATCTCTAGCCCAACCTCTTTTAAAACTGTAATGGCTACTATTGATATTGTAAATAATAACATGGACTCTATTGTTGCTTAACTTTGGCTATTTATGTTTAAATTCTAAACGTCTAATCATGGCTTTAGACTCCACAAAAGTACACCCAATTTCAGCCAAAAAATTATAGTTAATTTTAACTTATAGGTTATAAAAGTTTTTGGATGTGCTCAAGTTTATTCCAAGCCTCTCGAGAGATCCTTTAAGGCCGAACTTTGCAAACATATAGAATGACTAGAATAACTGGAGTGTTAAAAATAATAATTTTACTATCCCAGTTCTAGGGTTCAACATTTATACCTCTATTTTCAAGACCATAATAAGCTTTCCAACCAAATGATTCTCTTCTCAACGTTGTGGTTCTAGTTTAAGTGGCAATTGAAATTGAAGGACAATATTGTTAGAGTTTGCACTTTAATTCAATTGCATTAGATCTTTAATCTAATGTACTAGGATCACTAAAAGATAGACAAGCACAGCACAAAAGAAAGACACAAAGAATTTTATCCTAGGAAACCACAAGGGATAAAACCCAGCAACTTCGTTTGTATAGATTCGTCACTAAGTAAAATGTCAGATAGAGATGGAAAAACCCAAAGATAAGATGTCTTCTGGAGCTTCTTCTTTTCTAGCGAACTTGCTTGTGTTTGTTGTGTGTCCAAATGACTGAGAGTGCCTCCCTATCTATATTCTTTAGTTGTGCGACTTAGGACCCCAACAGGGTCGACTTCTCTACTTAACTGGGCTGACTTCTCCTAGGGAGACTCAAAAATGCATTTTACACTTGTTCTCTTGGGGAATATTGCCCCGACTTACAATGAAGGTTTTACCTCGACTCTTACATGACCAATTACATTAATGGCATCTCCGATTGGAGGGAAAACATCCCCGAAAGGAGGAATAACAAAAGTACATAATAATAATAATAATACAAAGAATATCTTATGAAGTTACATTTTCAACAACACTCCCTCTTAACAAAGAAGGTATTCTTCCGACCCAGTCATCACCACAACTAGACACAGTCTCTGGATATCAACATCATCACTGGATCATTGGATCATCATCACTGCTGCAGCAACTCTCATCTCGTCAACCATTGACTAGTGATATCTCTCAAATCTATACATCCTCAAAAGATCTACAGACCCAGCCCTTTTTCATGTTGGATGTAGGCCTAAATCCCATCGAGGACTTCATTGTCATCTCTGCGAGCAAGCCATCAAGTAGGTACAACCCATGTCCTCATTTTACAATGCCCAAGCAACAACCTGCGTCTCCTACTGGCATCCTGTCGTATCCAGATCATCTCATCATCTCATATCCCTACATTACTGTTGATTGAATTGCCATTGATGCCAACATGGACTTGCAATGGCCCCACAGGTTGCCATTGATGCCACCAAGTCCCTCTTGCAGTGCACAGGTATGGATGATCTCAGTACCCTCACATCCAGTGCCTTGGAGCCCTTACAGATTTGGTTTGTGCCTTAAATCACCTTGTACCCAGTTGACAAGGTCCATGTACTCACAAGGTTGGATCTTGGAGCCACCACCTTGTTGACGATCTTGAAGACCCTAATGTCGATGTTAAAGACCCTGGAGATGGTGTTGAATCCCTTGTAGATGATGGAGAATCCCTAGATGGGTTGGAGAAGCATAAATGACCCATTATGTGGTCATTCATGCTCTAATGGTGTCATGGTACCCCAGGAGAAGGTTTGGCAACCTCACAGGTGATGTCATGATGGATCTTGACCCTTGCAGGTCCCTTTGTGTGGTTGAGGTGGTTGAAGAAGCCCATGGAGCCTCTTGCTTGATGAAGAATCCTTGAAGAAGTCCTTAGACCCATATTTGATGGCTCAATGGTCCTTGTCCCCTTAAAGGTGATGATGTGGTCATTGATGAGTTGATGAAGACTTGGAACCCTTGAAGAAGACCTCGATGCCCTTGCAAAGGTCATGAAGCCCATTGCTTGCACTTGATGTGGTTAGATGGCATGATGAAGGCACCCACACACATATGATGGCACTTGGACACTTGGACACACTCATTTGCACTTGATGGTCCTTGTACCTTTGAAGGAGGGGTGAAGATGTTGTGTGTAGTCACCTTGGGTTTTTGGGGGACATGACACTCAGTGGCTTGCTACACGCATGGTTTTGATGATGCGGTGGACACACTTGCCCTATGGCACACTTGCCTTGGTCTAGAGGTCATACCTTGACAAAAGGTCCTTGGTGACCTTGGTGGCTTGAAGACAAACCCTAAAGCCCTATAAAATGATGATACAATGACTTGTGATGATATTCAAATTCAAATTATAAAATAATAAAAATACATACCTTGTTCACCCTTGAAGTCTGCCCTAGTTTATGATGTGAACAAACATTGAAGAGTAAGTCGGCTCCAGCAAATTACATGAAAATCTAGTATAAATATAAGCCATTCTCCACTCCACAATTGCATCCAACAAAGGAGGAAGACAAGTGAGCTCGCTAGCTTGACTGAGGATCTCGCTGACTGAGGAAAGCTCACTGCTGAGGTTGAAGAAAGATTTAGTGGAGCAGATACACAGACCCGAACCTTTGGTGAAGGAGAACATTTTTCTTTCCTCTTTTTGGGTTTTATAACCAACACAACCTACCTCCACAATGATGCCGAATTTTATGACTTGTCCTGAGGTTTTTCAGATTGTTTTCTAGCTGCTTCAGTAATGTTTTACTATTTTCTCAGTGATCAGATTTAGGTGAATGTGTTCTGACCCATGGGCTTGAACAGTCCCGAAATTGCAGAGATTAAACAGTCTGAGATTTGTTGCAGAGATTCAACAGTCTGAAATTTGACAGTCCTGAACCCTACACACAGTCTGCAATCTATGCTTTATCAGTCTCGAATTTCCTCTAACAGTCCAAGTTTGTAACAGTGTTAAAGGCATTACTACAGTCCGATTTTTGGACATGTGTGGGGTTCTCGGATAGCTTGATACACAGTCATAGCTATCAAGGTATCAAGATAAGTATACATTGATGAATACAACAGTGAATAGTGCACACAGTGATGAATACAACAGTGAATGTACAGTGATAGTACAGTACGATGTTATGGGAAGTAAATCCATTATAATTTACATTTTATTGTGAAGTAAATTAAGGCACCCTAGTTTGATGCACAATCACAGTGATGTATAATGACTTGTACACTATGATGTATATTTGATAAGGATGACGGTATGATGTTGATGATACCTTGTACACTGTGATGATGCCTTGTATCTTATGAAAGGTATGTTGTTAAGAGTACAGTGGATACTTTATGATAATGATGTATACAGTGATGTGCATGTACAGTAAGGTATACAGTACAGTGATGTATACAGTACAATACAGTGTTGTGAAATGATAACTTGTATGAGGATGATGATATAAAGTACACTATGATGATGTCTCGATGCCTTATGATGATGCTTTGATGCAATGATGAACTTCTATACTTGATGTACCCTATATGATGCATATACTATGATGATCATGCATACAAAACATGACTGCCCTAGGATGATGATGACTGGAATACACAATCAAGCCTGAAAGTGATGTACAGTGGTGAAGAATGCAGTGGCATGTATAAAGTGTATGTATGTATCCTGTAGTGTATGTACAGTGATGCATACAATGGTGTATGAAGTTATGAACAGTCATGAAGATGCATATGCACACTATGATGTTGATGATTTATGATGATGTATGCTTGATGATGCATGCTAATCTATGCTAACTATGATGGTGCCTTGTACATGATGATGTGATGGTACCCTATGATCTTCTAGACCTTGATGGTGATCTCGATACCTTGATGACATGTTCAGTTTGACAGATCTACAGCAGCAATGGTGTGGCATTGATACCTTCAGCAGAAGTGTCTCCTGCATGACCAAACCATGATGACAATGCTTGAGCAGCAGTATTGAGCAAATGACCAACAGCATCGATGAGCAGATTGAGTGATGAGCAACAGTATTGATGAACAAATTGACAAGCAGAAGTCGATGAGCAGAAGTTGATGAGCAGAGGTTAATGAGAAGAGATGGTTGAGCAGCAGATTGATGACAATCAAAGATTGGCATCAAGCTAGCAAGAAGAATCTTGCACTTGAGGATTGGACTCCCCAACCCCTTCTTAGTTGGAGCAAAGTAAACCCGGTTGGGTCCTATTATAAGAGTTGGTGCTATTTTCATCAATTGGTGTTGATTGTAATCGAAAACATTGTAGTCTTCCATTACCATAAATAAAAATAAAAATTACATATATTCTTATGTCTCTCTTGATGTGATGATTGCGCTTATGACTCATGATTGATTTAGCTGATGTAATAAAATGCTTGATATACTCTGAATGGTTAATTGAAGGTAAAAAGGTTTAAATTGCTCACACATTGATTCGCCCCCCCTCTCAGTGTGGACATTGTGTCCAACATTTGGTATCAGAGCAAGCCTTCGTCACAAGCCTTGCAAGCTTGAAGGAGATCCGTGTAGACACAATGGAAGCAAAAGCAGAGTCATCAAGCAATGACGTGCATGTACTTGATGTTACAGACTATGTCGATTGGAGGATCAAAATGAAGGCAAATCTGAAAGAAGTTTGGCGTTTGGGAGATCCTGATCAATCCACCCACTCCATCAAATAACAAGGGAAAGGAAGTTGCATAGAAGGAAGCAAAGAAGGACAATGCTACAGCCTTGAAGTTCCTCATGGATGGACCTCCTAGCTCAGTGAAGGAAAGTGTAGGGGAGTACACTTCAGCCAAAGACATATCGTTCAAGTTGGAAAGCGAGTATCAGAAGGAAAGACCAGACACCGAAAAGACAGATCAGGAATCAGAAGATAAGTCCCCAAAATAAGTCAATCAAGAAGAAGAAAAACAAGAAGAGGACTCTCGTAAAGATATGGACTCTTGTGATTGTAATGATAGCTTGTATGATGAAATTGAGAAGGTTCTTGCAGATGATGATGAAGGGCTATCAAAGGCTACACAGGGGATACATATCACCTTGTTAAATATTGATCTTAAAGCAGATTGGATCTTGAGCACAGTAAATCTGAACCATAGTGAATTCTCGAAGTTGAAAAAGAAAATCTTGGATTCTTTGAATGAATATTAGTAGAAGACCGTGACAATGAAAGTGTTGCTTATGAAGCTCAAACACAAGGATAAAGAGTTGTGGGATCAGTTGAAAGACAAGGATGTTGAAGTTGAACAACTAAAGACTGAATTGATCAGTCTAAAGGAAGAACAAGAAGAGGGTGGTGAAGACCCGGAAGAGCTTGAAGAAACTAGAAAGGCCAATCATGATTTGAAGACTCAGCTGGAGGAAGCCAAAAGGATAGAAGAAATCTTGAAGAACCAATTGGAAGAAAAGGAGTAGACAATCTAAAGGATATAAATGGAGGTCGTTGGTCTCAGGAAGAAAGGTGAAAAGAAATTAGAATGATGCATTTGTCAAGTTCAAGGACAGTTTAATTGTCCTAGATAAGATCTTGGATTGCCAAAGATCTCCATGTGACAAGACTGGTCTTGGTTACAAGAAGGAGAAAGACAAATCTGAAGATAGCACTTGGTCTCCCAAGACTCCAAAAGCAGGTCCATCAACGTCCAAAGTTGCTCCCCATGCATCTACACATGACAACAAGGACTTTGGAAGTTTAAAAATGCAACAAGGAGTTAGGTTTATTCCTCAAAGCAAAGCTCAGAAAAGAAACAACTCCAAGACCCATGTATAAAAGTGGATTTAATGGTTATTGTTATTTTTCTTCTAACTTTGGTCATAAGGCTATGGATTGTAGACTCTACAAAAGAAGAAGTGTTGGAAGCCCCAATGACAGAGTTAGATGTTGGACATGTAACCAAATTGGACATATTGTTAACACCTGTCACACATTGAGATGGTACACATGCAATGGGTTTGGTCACAAAGCCCAAGAATGTGCAAGTCAAAGGTTTGGCAACCTCACAGGTGATGTCATGATGGATCTTGACCCTTGCAGGTCCCTTTGTGTGGTTGAGGTGGTTGAAAAAGCCCATGGAGCCTCTTGCTTGATGAACAAGCCTTGAAGAAGTCCTTGGACACATATTTGATGGCTCAATGGTCCTTGTCCCCTTAAAGGTGATGATGTGGTCATTGAAGACTTGATGAAGACTTGGAACCCTTGATGAAGACCTTGATTCCCTTACAAAGGTCATGAATCCCATTGCTTGCACTTGATGTGGTTAGATGGCATGATGAAGGCACCCACACACATATGATGGCACTTGGACAGTTGAAAACACTCATTTGCACCTGATGGTCCTTGTACCTTTGGAGGGGTGAAGATGTTGTGTGTGGTTACCTTAGGTTTTGGGGGGACATGACACTCAGTGGCTTGCTACACCCTTGGTTTTGATGATGTGGTGGACACACTTGCCTTATGGCACACTTTCCTTGGTCTAGAGGTCATACCCTTGACTAAAGGTCCTTGGTAACTTTGGTGGCTTGAAGAAAAACCCTAAAACTATATCAAATGATGATACAATGACTTGTGATGATATTCAAAATCAAATTATAAAATAATAAAAATCATAGTTACAGGAATCGCGATCTGAATCACAATTTTCACAAGTTTGACTCGGATTGGGCACCAAACGATCCGAGCTGGAACGACACAAGTTTGAATCGGGCAACTGGAAGTTGGACTGAGAAATCGGTAAAAAATCATCACGGATCGGCTCGAATCGGCAAGTTTCACTTGTGGCCCACTTGGCGGCTGCTCCAAGCCTTTAAATCCAGTGTTTTTTCATCGTTTTCTCCAATATTAAGCATGTTTTTTCCCACTTTTCATTTTCACACATTCGTTTTTCATTTACGACAGAGTGCTTCTTCACTCGTTTTCGAGCACCACCGACGCCAACACCGGATCACCTATCCCTTTGTTCACCACTCCCTCTGCGGGTTTTCCTATTGTGCGCGCCGCGCGAGATCAGCCTCCGGGCACACGATGAGGCTCTAGGCTTTACCTATGTCCGCAAGTTAATTCACAGGCTCGGCTTCCAGACACACGACGTGGGCTCAGTCCAGAACAACGCAGGCTTGGAACAAAAAATCACGGGCTCAGTCCAAAAAACGCAGGCTGCAAACAAGTGTTTGGGCTCTGAACTGTTGTGATTTGCAGAGTTTGGACAGTCACGATTTGCAAGAGGGCCATCAAGTATGAATTGGTTCGATTTGAACTAAACAGCTTCTAGATTTGCAAAGTCTAGATTTTGGTCGTGATTTACAGGATCAGAGGACGTTGCTCACAGGTCACAGGTTCTCACTTCTAAGTTTATGCCTGCTATTTTTTTTTATCCATTTAATTTATGCTTTTTAATTTGTATTTTATATCTTGGACTTGTAGTTGTAACTTGTAGGGTATGGCTGCTTTCTTCAAAGTTCAAGCCTATTTTTTATTTTTTATTTCATTTTATTATTTATACTTTTATTTTATGCTTTTTATTTTGTATTTTAAATTTTTTATGTTGGATTTGCAAGGTAAGGCTTCTTTCATCAAGCCTGAAGGTGTCCTAGAACTAGCAGTAACTTGTTCCCTAGCAGTGGCAACAGTTAAACTAGTCAAACAGACAGTGTTTGACAGTCACCAGTGTGAAAATGCCAAGAGAAAAAGACTTTGCTTGGTCTTATTGTGAGAAGATTTCAGGTTCAACTAAGCTGCTTTGTAAATTTTGTAGAGAACATTGTAGTGGTGGAATTTATAGATTCAAATTCCACATCGCTAAGCTTCCAAAGCATGACATTAGTCCTTGCAAAGTTGTACCTAAGGATGTTAGACACCAAGCTAGCTTGGCCATTGATTGCATGAATGAAACAAAATTGAAGAAAGAAAGGTTAAATATGGAGATGGGAAATGTTGTAGGTGGACAATCTTCTAATACCCCCTTGTCACCTACTTCGGTTGAATCCTCAATGCCTCCGCCTAACCCAAGTTTTCATATTTTAAACATGGCTCAAGTTCAAAGCCAAATGGAACCACCTCCTCCTCCTATTCCTACAAATTTGAGCATTGGAGGAGGAAATATACACTCTTTTTTTGCTCCCCGTACACAACCAGGTGCCCAACCTAGCTTAGATGCCACTGGTTGGAACCTCGTCCATAAGCAAGCAAGAAAGGCCATTGCTAACTTTTGGTACTACTCTGACATCCCTTTTTATTGTGCTAGAAGCCCTTACTAGAAATCCAAGATTGATGCAATTGTTGTTGCAGGTTCGGGGTTCAAAACCCCTACATATGAGAGCCTTAGGATAGATATGTTGTTAGAAAGTGTTGATGACCTTACCTTGTACTTGCTGAGTTTCGTACATCATGGGAAGAAACAAGGTGCACCATCATGAGTGATGGATGGACAGATAGGAGGAATAGAACTTGGATCAATTTCCTCGTTTCTTGTCCAAAGGGGACAATGTTTCTCAAATCAGTGGATGCCTCAGACAAAGTTAAGAGTGCTCAATTGATTTGTGAATGATGGAAGAAGTTGTTGAAGAAGTGGGAGTAGAAAACATTGTGCAAATTATTAGTGCTAATGCAACTAATTATATGGCTGCTGGTAGATTATTTGAGGCTAGGCACCCCACTATATTTTGGAGCTCTTGCGCTGCACACTGCATAGACCTGAT
The DNA here is from genome assembly GCA_001517045.1 of Pseudotsuga menziesii. Taxonomy (NCBI): domain Eukaryota; kingdom Viridiplantae; phylum Streptophyta; class Pinopsida; order Pinales; family Pinaceae; genus Pseudotsuga; species Pseudotsuga menziesii. Next base: position 620,433 of record LPNX010791945.1, read on the forward strand.
GCTCGAGTACATTGGGAAACTTCATTGGATACAAGAGGTTGTGAATAAGACAAAATCCATAACCAAATTCATCTACAATCACACAAATGTCCTTTCCACCATGAGAACATACACTGAAGGCAAGGAGCTTGTTCGCCCTGGAGTGACGAGATTTGCAACAAACTTCATCTCCTTGCAATCTGTAGTAGAGCAAAAGGTCAATCTAAAGAGAATATTTTTGGGACCTGAGTGGATGGCTTCTAGACATGGAAGAAGCCTTGAGGGCATTGAAATTGTTGCTCTTGTCTTTAATGATTGGTTTTTGGAGAGATGCAGAAGAGATCATTGCTGTGACACAACCACTTGTCAAAGTTCTCAGATACTTAATTTCTAAACCTTTTCAATGTTCATCAATTAAATTTGAATTCAAACATTTTTACAAGTTAATTAAATTTAAAGTCTTAAATTGATCTTTCAGGATGGTTGATGATGAGAAACCCGTCATGGGTTACATTTATGAGTTAATGGATCCTGCCAAGGAAGCCAAGGAAGCCATAAAAGCCAAATATATGAATGATGAGACCAAGTACATGCCTCTTTGGGACATCATTGATGACAAGTGGGATAGGAATTGCACTCTCCTTTACACGTTGTTGGATACTTTTTCAATCCAGCATATTTTTATGACAAGACCAAATTTAGTGAGGATGGGGAGGTTGGCTGAGGGCTTATGACTTGCATTGAGAGGATGAACCCAGATCCAGAAGTCCAAAGCCGTATCATTGCCCAGCTGCAAGACTATAGGATTCCTTCAAAATTGTTTGCTTATACCAGTGCTATACAGGAAAGAACAAGAATGTTGCCAAGTATTTTATAATTTGTAATTTTGTATTATCTTTTATAATTTACACTTTAATATCTTAATTCTTCTAAGTTTTTTTCATCTTCAATTATCAATCTTGACTTTGTAACCCTTGCCACATGTTAGGTCTTTGCTGGCAAACTTTTGGCAGTAATACGCCAAATGTTAAAAAGTTTGCCACTAGGATCCTAAATCAAACTTGCAGCGCTTCATGTTGCGAGCACAACTGGAGCATGTTTGAGAAAATCCATTCCAAGAGGCATAGTCGCTTGACAAAAAGCGCTTGAATGACCTCGTTTTTGTCCACTACAACCTTCAGCTTCACAACAGGAAATTATTTGGTGAGACACTTTAAAGGCTTAATTGATAATCATTTGTAATCTTAAATTTTAATCATTGATTTAAATTTAAAGTTTAATTCACATTTTGAATGTATCTTGATGTTGACAGGTTTGGATCGTTTAGCTATTTCCTTGGGCCAGGATGACTTGGACATAGAATTAGAACAGGATGGAGATCCTACAACTGCTGCTACATCTACTTGGATTCATTCAGAGGAGGCTCCTCTTTTTAGCTACAAGGACTTAGATTCTAGATTTTAGATCCTCACTTTATGTATTTTTGGACTCATCTTATGGATGAGAATTGATATATTTTGGACATCTTTCTAGATTATGGACTGATCTTATGCATGAGAGTTGATATATTTTGGACATCTATGATTCTATTTATATCTTTTGGACATCTATTGATATCTTGCCATGTATGGACATGGTTGTTTTGAATCTCTATAAATTTTCTTTTTTTTTAAATTCAAAATAGAGGTATATATTTAATTTATTGTATTTGCCGATTTTTTCTCGATCCGATTCAAACTCTTCTCTCTTTTGCCTCATCGATTTATTGTCGATTCTGAGTCTAGTAAGTATGATAAAAATACATACCTTGTTCAACCTTGAAGTCTTCCCTAGTTTATGATGTAGACAAATATTGAAGAGTAAGTCGGCTCCAGCAAATTACACAAAAACCTAGTATAAATATAAGTCATTCTCCACTCCACAAGTACATCCAACAAAGGAGGAAGACAAGTGAGCTCACTAGCTTGACTGAGGATCTCCCTGACTAAGGAAAGCTCATTGCTGAGGTTAAAGAAAGATTCGGAGGAGCGGATACAAAAACCCGAATCTTTGGTGAAGGAGAACATTTTTCTTTCCTCCTTTTGGGTTTTATAACCAGCACAACCTACCTCCTCAATGATGTCGAATTTTATGACTTGTATTGAGGTTTTTCGGACTATTTTCTAGCTGCTTCAGTAATGTTTTACTATTTTCTCAGATATCAGATTTAGGTGAATGTGTTATGACCCATGGCCTTGAAAAGTCCCGAAATTGCAGAGGTTAAACAGTCTGAGATTTGACAATCCCAAACCCTACACACAATCTGCAATCTCTGCTTTATCAATCCTGAATTTCCTCTAACAATCCATGTTTGTAACAGTGTTGGAGGCATTACTACAGTCCGATTTTTGGACATGTGTGGGGTTCTCGGATAGCTTGATACACAGTCATAGCTGTCAAGGTATGAAGATAAGTATACAGTGATGAATCCAACAGTGAATAGTGCACACAGTGATGAATACAATAGTGAATGTACAGTGATAGTACAGTATGGTGTTATGGGAAGTAAATCCCAGTGTTAAACAGGGACGCGTCCCGGAGGGTCGAGGACGCGTTTCGGCGTTTCTCGCGTCTCAAGGACTCCGAAACGTTTCGGGACGTCCCCCTTTTGGCGAAACTTGGCGAGACGTGGATCAAAACGTTTCGGTGGGCGACGAAACTTTGGGGGACTTCCTAGCGTCCCGGCCGAAACTACGAAACTTCGCCGAGACTTGTGGGCGTCCCACCCTGAAACTCTGAAACTTCCCCGAAACTCCGAAATTTGTTTTTCTTAATTTAAAAAAAATTAAAACCATTTAATAAAACTTAAAATTTTATTATTGATAAAATTATAAACTTATATATTAAAATTTTAAATTTAAAACATAAAAAAAATATTAAAAACTAAATAATAATAAAATTTTAAATTTTAAACATAAACAAAAATATTAAAAACTAAATTATAAAAACTAAATCTAATTTACAATGTCTAACCTAAACTATATTATATAATTCTAAACTATCAATGGTCGTGAAACAAATACAATATCATACTATCTAGTATCATTGATTCATTTTTTCAATCACTTAACAGTCATATCTGAAGATTATCAAATATGATGTGCATGTTAATCATAGATTTATATTGATATATAATATATTTATAAATTATTATTAATATAATGATAATCTTGATGAATCCTGTAATGTGTTTGAACTTTGAATTTTGCATTTACATTGCATGATTGCAGATTCCAGAAAGAAAGAATTTTACCCTGGGAAACCACAAGGGAGAAAACCCAGCAACTTCTTCTGTATAGATTCGTCACTTAGTACAATGTCAAATAGAGATGGAAAAACCCAAAGATAAGATGTCTTCTGGAGCTTCTTCTTCTTCTCCTCTAGCGAACTTGCCTTTCTCTCTCTTAGAGCGAACTTGCTTGTGTTTGTTTTGTGTCCAAATAAGGGAGAGCACCTCCCTATTTATATTCTTCAGTTGTGTGACCTAAGTCCCCAACAGGGCCGACTTCTCTACTTGACTACGCCAACTTCTCTTAGGGAGACTCAAAAATACGTTTTACACTTATTCTCTTGGGGACTATTGCCCTAACTTACAACAAAGGTTTTACCTCGTTTCTTACATGACCAATTACATTAAGGGCATCTCCGATCGAAGGGAAAACATTCCCGAAAGGAGGAATAACAAAAGTACATAATAATAATAATAATATAAAGAATATTTTCCGAAGTTACATTTTCAACAAAAAATATTAGCAATGTATAAGAGAAGGATGACAACTAATTTGATCATGTTGATACCAATGCAACTGTCCTCTTCCAAACATTATTCGATTTTATCGATATAAATGCCAAAAAGGGTGGGAAAATGGGGGTAACCTTGGATAACACCAATATTACAATTAATGTACATTGACTAATCAATATTGCATTTCAACTTAGCAATAACATTTTCATGGAGACTAATCATTGTGATACAAAGCTCGTGAGGGATACCTATTTCTTCTAGTGTTTTCCATTGCTTGGATCTAGGCACAATGTCAAAGGGTTTTCCAAAATCACCAAAATAACAAAAAAATGAGATCTTTTGTCTCTACAATCATCAACAAAACTCTATGAGTGGCAACTTGCAAGGGGATTAGTTGTAAAATGTTGATTCTTGAAGTCAACTTGCTCTTTATCCCTTTTATTATTGTCCTCAATCCATTGATTAATTATTTTTCAAGAATCAAACCAAATTAATTTGCTAAGAGGGGGCTAATCATGATAGTCCAGTAATTGGTTTTGTAATTTTGGTTACCGAATTTGAAAATAGAGACAATGAAACTTTCAGTGCATTTTTTAGGGAATCCTTGCTTGACAACTTGATTAAAAAGATGCTTTTTATGAAGAATATCTCGGCTCGGTATCCTTCAATGTCTTTGACTTTTCCATTCACGTGGCGCTTTGTACCAAATTTATATCCTCATCTAAAAAGACCTCGATGTAGTGATGAGTGGTATGGATGTCTTTAGCAACTTGAGGGGAAACATAAAGTTAAAAGTGTTAATTCACTTACATTATGTCTGAACATAGGAGGTTGGCTTATATATCAAAACATTTGACTTTGATTATCTCATTATTGCATATTAAGGTATGACAAGATAATTTTATCAATGTCCACAAATGATAAAAAAAGTGGGTCAATGTGACTCAAAAGTACAACCAGTAATAACATACTATAGGAGTTCCAAGGCTGCTCTTCAAAGCTTGAAGAATATATATAAAGATACTAACAAATAATACTAAACTTCTCTCTCTTTCTGTGCAAGTATTCCAGTATGTGTATTTGCATCTTCGATATGGTATCAGAACCAAGGGTTGGAATGTAGGAGGTATCAACCACAATATAGCATTGGGTTTCGGGAGGTCAAAACCTGACAACAATGGTTTTTGAGGAATGGTGATTAGGAAAAAGGTATTGTGGGCACATAATTACAAAAACGTGGCTAGGAAGTTTAGCACATACAGAGAGAAAGTGAGGTTAGAGGACACCAAGGCAATGGCACAAACAAAGAAAGTCAGGGAAAAAATCAGAAATTATAAATGTATATATGTGTTGTCGAAGACTTTCACAGTGTGGTTGGTTGCTTGACCTTAAAATTGCTAACACAGTGCATCCAAAAGCCCAGTCGAGCAAGTGTATATATGATTCAAATTTTGAACAATATATTAAAAGAGGCTTAATATATTATTATAACTTGGTATACTAAATAAGTATAATTAAGGAGTAATAAACGGGCAACAAAAGCTTTAAAAAATCTAAGCTTATAAAAAAACTAAATTAAATGATTGAATTAATTGATAGCTATAGACTGGAATTGTTTGGTGTAAATGGGAGAAAACATGAATCGTAAAGGGGTCAGTTGCAGCAAATTTATTGCAACTCAAACTGGTGGGCTTGCAACTCACACAGGATGTTAAGTACAAATCGATAGAATGGGACGACATTTGGCAACACCTTATCTAGCATGAAACCAACAACAAACAAAGATTCCCTCTATGGCTGAATCATTATCCAGAAAGCATGACTGAAGAGTGATTCTTATTTCAAAACCAATATAATTCAAAGTAGTGAACATCTCCGAAAAATCACGAGAAATCGCGATTTTTGAGATTTTTTCTTGAAGCCGATTTTTCGGCAAGGAAAAATCGCGATTTTTTTAAATTTGAATAAATCGCGATTTTTTTCAAAAGAACGCGCTTTTCCCATTTTTTTCGCCACAATGGAAAAAAGCGCCCAGTCTGTGGGATCTGCGACAAAAACAGGTACAGGGGCATTTTTTTTCGTTTTACTTTCATTTTCTTGTTGGAGGAGGACCAGCGGTACAAAGATACCATGGAGGGTGATGTGCTAGCATCGCCACCACCTTATACACCCATTGATGCATCTAGCCCTCCATGCATCACTCACCGTCAGATATTGGATCAAGGTGCAGGGCCAGGACCTTCTTCTACTAGTGCCAGGGGTAGGCCCGACAAACGAACCATGACCTTTTCTCGTAAAAGGGGGAGAGGGCAGTGATATTAGATAGCTAGCTGCTAGTTTTCCTCAGATACATTTATACATGTGATGTCATTTTGTATTGGTTATACACTTTTGAGTACTTGATTGGACAACTATGAGGTTTTAGAATTCAGTGTCACTATCGACTTTCATGTATCATTTAATATTTTGCATCACTACATGATATATATCGGTGCTTTCTCCACATTTGTGTTCCAATGTGTTTATCTAATGTTGTTGTTGCGTTATCTGTTTAAAATTTTGAAAAAAAATGACTATATTTTGTATTTTTTAATATTTGTCGCAGTTTGCCGATTTTTTCGTCGATGTTGCCGAAAAATTGTTTTCGGGACCCTCACTGATTTTTTGCCGATGCCGATGTTTACTTCATTGATATAATTCTTAACTATCAGGGCCAATGCAAAACTAGAAGAACTAGGGCCGTGGAATTTAGGTTTCTATGGTTGTTCCTCAAGAGCAAGTTCTTCAATAACGTATTGCAATTTAGAAAGAAAAGATTTGACCCTTTTGGACTACAAAGCATAACATTCATCATTGGAATGCCAATATAATGTTTAATAACTGTCATATTTGTGCTTCCCTTGGCCAATAGGACTAGCTATATATAGATAATAAGATAAGATAATTTTATTAATGTCCGACTAATGACCACAAAAGTAGGTCAAAGGGATTTGATGAATACAGTGATGTCATTACAAAGCAGGAGTACCAAATGGTCTCCTATATAAAGGCAAGATGCAAAAAGTAGAAAGCAAGATAACTTAACATAAAGTACAGACTGAGAGCAGCACTAACGTATGGAGCAGCCTAGATCCAAATCCTAGGCTCTATCAAGAGCTGAGAGGGATCAAATCTCTCGAGGTTCAAACTTCTTCTTAGTTATTGCACTCAAGGAGCTCTCAACTTTGGTGTGTCCTATATATAGCCATTGATTTGATTCAAACCAAAAGACACATCTTTTTATTTAAGGTCGACATATAATATTTTTATTATTAATATTTAATATTATTTATGGCTGATATATAATATTTTTTATTATTTTTTATTTTGTTAGGAACGAACATTACAACATCTCCCCAATACATGGTTTTAAAACCATGTGCAAGGCCCTCCTAAAACCATGGGTTGTTTAGGAGCCCTTGCACATGGTCTTAAAACCATTTGCAAAGCCCTCCTAAATCATGTACAATAAAACCATGGGTTGTTTAGGAGGCCTTGCACATGGTTTTAAAACCATTTGCAAGGCCATCCTAAACCATGTACAATAAAACCATGGGTTGTTTAGGAGGCCTTGCACATGGTTTTAAAACCATGTGCAAGGCAACATTTTTTTGCAGATAATTCATTTTTTTATTTTTATTATTTTGTTAGGTAGGAACATTACAACATCTCCTCCATATTGTATTTTTTTTTTAGTTTTAAAACCATGTGCAAGGCAACATTTTTTTGCAGATAATTCAATTTTTTATTTTTTATTATGTTGTTAGGTAGGAACATTATAACATCTCCCCCATATTGTGTGTTTTTTTAACCCACATTTTTTTTTGCCGATAATTAAATTTTTTATTTTTATTGTTTTGTTAGGCAGGAACATTACAGCATCTCCCCCATATTAGGTTGTTTTTCTGGCCAACATTTATTTTGGCGGATAACTAAAAAAAAAAATTTGTATTATTTTGTTAGTAACAAAATAATAACATTACAAGATCTCTCCTATACTGGGTTGTAGAGCGCCTCTTGGCGCAATAACCCTCGTCTCCAAGTCCACAAACCCACACTGGGCATAGGGAGGGAAGATCCAAGAGCAAGAAGAACCAAAGGTAATGAGGTACGGTTGTCATGGACTTGACCCATCTCTCCTAACATCTAAGGAAGAATGAAAGAAACTAAATATAGTATGATGTCCAGAAGAGCTGGTGGGAGGCTTGGGATGTCCACTGCACTACTGTCAGGACAAGATGGTGCACCGTTGAGGTCTGGGAGATCTCATCCATCTCTCTGGGAATGATCTTACTTGGTCATGCTGCTGAAATCTCATTGGATGGGTGAAGGACCCACGGGTCTGCACTGATCTGGATTTTAGATTTACACTAATATCAATCTGTCATTTGGTGCCCCTTCCTGAAGGTAGCACCATAAACTAAGAAATGATTTGTTGGGTAGTATCTGATCTAATAGGAGGCCGAAGAATATGGGCTCGAAACCTGCGAGCCTCCTTCATCTATAAGGATAATCATCTATGGTCGGAGAATCAGAAGAAATCAGTGAGGGTCTAGGGTCCTCTAAATAAGCAAATGAAACCTCCCCTTGATCTCATAGTAGACGAGACAGCGAATGATGAAGTGCTCCTTAGTCTCCATCTCCTATAGATCGCAGAGCTGGCATATCTTGTCTGATCGATCGATCTAGTAATCTGTCTCTACCTGAAGTCTATGAGAACATACTTTGAACTAGCTTAGGGGAATGTGAAGGGTTTGCATCGAATGGCAGAGTGTATAACGGGGTCGAAAGATGAGACCATCCCTCAACTCTAAGAAATGTTCAACGTAGAAGGCCATCATTGGGTGCAACCCACCATAAGGACTAACCCAAGTGATCCGGATGAACTGCCTATAAATGTCATCCTTGATGATCGTGTTCAACTCATGTATGGTAGCTAGAAGGTGACCAAGTGCATCCAAGGAATATATGAACGAAGGGAGATGTACCATCTGAATTCCCACGGAATCTAGAAGATTTGAAACCCCTGTGAACGTCTAACCCATCCTGGAGGACTAGAAAACACAATAGTCTCTGCCGAGCAATAGGCCAAGAATGGGTATTAGTCCGACAAAACTAATGGTGGTTGAAAAACATAGGGAAGCAAAGCCCTTTCTCTGCAAGGGATGTGATAGTTGTTGGGTGGGTTTGTTAACCTTAGATTCAACTTTCAAAGCAATTTGAAAGGCATATAATTCAATAAAGAGATAGGGAAGAGTTCAACTTATGTTATAACATGGGGAAGAAAACTAGAAATTAACTTGACATGGAGGGTCTTTTCAAAATCCCTTACCATTAATAAAAATGAATTAAATTTAACCGGGTTAATTACATCATGAGTATCTTAGCTCAACATCTATAGAAACAAAAAGCAACAAAATTAAACGTGATTTGATGGCATTGGGTGGTCACTTTTTCATTAGAGATCTAGTAAAACCACTCTTCTTTATTGTTTCATTTCGACAATTGTTAGACTTTTAGGTCACTCTGAAAGTGTTTAAACAATGTTTGTGGTTAATCCTGTGATTAGGGTACATGGTGTACGTTCACCCCCTGGATGATGCAAGATGGTTTGTAGAACGAGAGATGGACCACAATGGATATGCACACTTATGATAGCTTACTCAATGGATGCCAAAACTCAGATGATCATTGGCTCAATGTTCTTCTCTAAGGTGTTGGACATCTCTTTCCTGGATGGTGGATGCCCTACATGATATCCACATGGAGGATTCACCTGTTGGGGGGATGCCCTAAAAGATATGAGGAGCATTGTGCATTATGGAGGAGGGCCACAAGCCCTAGATGGCATGTGGCAGCTTGGTTTCCTATTCGAAGTATCGGAGATGGCGTAGGGTTAACTAGGGATTCGACAATGTTCATGTATGGGGTTAGCTTCCCTAGTGGAGTACTTGGCTTTGGTGGATGGATGGAGTCTGTGGATACTCGAGATGGAGTGGTGAAGACTTCCCTTGTATAGCTACATCACCTTGGGTCACTATTATGCATAACATCATCATTGGATCTTGATACTTATACTCTAGGAGTTGAGTGCTCTAACTTATGTTTTGTAGGCTTGCTTGTGAGGCTCAGGCCGAACTATGTTGTATTTTTGGCTTCCCTTACCACTCAAATAAATAGAGGAAGGAAGTTCTTACCAAACACATCCTATCACACATCCATTTGTACCTCTTCTTTGGAGTGCTTTCTTAGTGATGCGCTAGGTTTCATGAGGACACTCTAGTGGAGCATATGAGGAGGAGGTGGGCGATTTATCTTTCCTGAGATTATCCTTTGTACATTTAATCTCTATCTCTTGGGTGTTAAGGTTTCTTGGTCTCTTCGAGCATCTTGGATTCTAGGGTTATGATTTCATCCCTTGGAAGATAAGATAAGATAGGATAATAGTATTAATGTCTGACTCATGACCACAAAAGTAGGTCAAAGGGACAGCTAAGTACAATGATGTCAATACAATGTAGGAGTACCAAAAGGTATCCTATAAAAGGTGAGATGCAGAAAGTAAAGTGCAATAAGGTAGAGTAGTAGAAGGTGAGATCTCCCTCGAGGCATTAAGAACCCTCAGCTCCAAGCTTAGATACATGTGCTGATGATGGGATGTCTCGTAGGAGAAGAAGATGAAGATCTAAGGACAAGAGGAAGCTAGAGATTAGGGTTTGGAAACCCTTGGATGTATTTGGGGAAGAAGAGTAGGATGTCTTGCCTTCGAGATAATGTTTGAGGGATTTTTGCACTAAAAGGAGTTGGGTTCGTTGAGTTACCCTAGCTAGGACATCTTGGGTGGCTGGATTTTGTCCTAGCCTTGAGAGAAGGTTGCGGTATGTATGAACATCATTCACAGAGCATATATATATGAGATTTCCAACTATCCACACATTGTGTGTATTGCAGATTTGATTTCAGCATTTCATCTTCTTGGGATGTTATTTCCAACTCTTACTTGTCTTGCTGATTTGACAAGCTTAAGAGAAAATTGTTAAGGGACTTAATGCTAAGATTGAAGATAATAGTACAGCCATCTATTGTTAATTTGTTTGTTGTTATATATGTTATATAAGAAGAGTTTTCAGATTTGGTTTATGCATGTGAAGTTTCCCTAGAGAGTTGAAAACTCACTGGAATGATTGGTATCTTTTCTCCTTGAATTGCCATGAATTTTGGGTCTACTAAATGTGAATTATTGTGATTGTTTCGCTACTGTTTTACACATTAATTTACAGCAATCCTAAAGGCTGAAAATTCTAGGTTTAAGGTCCAAGGAACTTTCTTGGAATAAGGTGAATTTTCATATTTGCATTAATTGCCTGGTGCAAATGAAATTTCAACAACAAAAACATATCATACAAGTCACTCAAAAAGATACAGAAATTGAGTGGAAAAGGGAATGACTATGTGAAAATAAAATGCTAAAAACAAAAAAATAACTCTGTTGGTAATAAAGAGAACGAATCAATGTAAAGCAATATGCCAATGTTGCACACTTTCAAGACTATGCTCTTTGCATTTCAATTAGATGTAAACGATAAACGAAACAATACCTTTAGCGAAGGAGCAAGCTGAAAAAAATCTCCAGTGATAAAGTCAATGCGATCATCAACTCCATATATTTTTGCATTGTGCCGAGCATACTCAATCTTTTTTGGATTTATATCAATTGCAATTACATGATGGCTCCTGAGACCACATAATAGAAAGATTGTCCTTGAAAATATTATCAAAACTTGAAGAAATGTTAGAAAAGTGAAAAGCTGAATCCTAGATGTACAACTCAACAAAGTAGTGGGGACAAGTGTAAAGAAAATTCTAAACATATGAAGCTCATTTCATATAACCCTAGCTTGAAGAAAGAATATTTTCAACTTTAACGCTAGTCATTTGGATTAGCGTGCAACAATTTAGTTTAGATGTTATTTTATGGATTAACCTACTATTGACATAAAGTACAATATTAAATCGAAAATGACCAAGCTCTCCAGATATTTTTGCATTGTGCTGAGCATACTCATCTTTTTTGGATTTATATCGATTGCAAGGGCATGATGGCTCCTGACACCACATCATAAAAAGATTGTCCTTGAAAATATTATCAAAACTTGAAGAAATGTTAGAAAAGTGAATAGCTGAATCCTAGATGTACAACTCAACAATGTAGTAGGGGACAAGTTAAAAGAAATTCTAAACATATGAAGCTCATTTCATATAACTATAGCTTCAAGAAGAAAGATTTTTCACTTTAATGCTTGTCATTTTTTATTAGCATGCAACAAATTAATTTATATGTTATTTTATGGATGAACCTACTATTGACATAAAGTACAATATTATATCGAAAATGACCAAGCTCTCATAATTTTTGTTGGAGGCTCTTGATCAGGACCGACAAATATAGTAAAGATAGATTTTGGAACTTCATGCAAACTAGACATTGATGATTAGACTGATTAAGCCCTTGAATATGGCTAAATATTACATGATTAAGACAAGCATCTTACCTTAAACGTTGGGAAAAATATTTGGGTTTGTAAGTTAAATAATAGGAATATTCCTCTGTCAAGGAAGATTACAGATGTTTCTAAAATTCTTTCAACAACTAATGGTTATACCATTATTACTCTTCTTAACAATTTTCTAATGCCTCTAACATCTTCAATTTGAAATGCATTTTGTGCAACTAGCTTTGGGCATGTTACCCCTTGACATGTATGGGGTGACTTAGTCATTGTTTCCTATGTGATCTTCCATCACATCGAACAGTTCCCATTGGTATTTGACAGAGACACTTTCAGCTTGCTCAGTTCTTCCATGCCATGTGCCAAAGATTGATGGGCACATACAGTTTGCACTAATGTTATGATATATCCTCTCAAGTTGATTTATGGTTAATGCTTTCTTATGTGTGGACGTGACCATAGGGGTCAATAATGTTACTATATAATGACTCATGTATCTTAGATGGTTGTCTCATAGCTAAGGATGCATTATTTTGTGATTATAATTCTTCCATGGATTGATTGTGTAAACTTATGAACCAAATGTATTAGGAATCTAAGTAAGTGTGGCCCTAATTTCATGTCATTCACAGCATTTCACTTAGGCATTTTTCATATCATGTCATTTCACTAGCCATTTCACCCATTTCCATCATGTCCCCCTTTCACAATTGACTTATCATATGTTATGTACCATGGTCTCTATACTATTCCCATGTATGAATGCCTAAGAAAAGTCAAAAGAGTCAAGCACTATAAGGAAACTGAAGCTAAAATGATAAATGTTGTATACATGAGCAATGCCCCCTTGCAAAAGCCAGGCTCCCTATGTCCTAGGTTGTCAAAGACAAATCTAAAGCAAAGGGACTAAGCTAAAAAAAGGCTAAAAAATAAAAAAACGGAAAGAAATAAATTTAAAAAAGGGATTACAAAAATAATGCACAAGGAAAGGGTAACTCAGGAAATCATTAAGGCACACATGTGGAACAGAAATCATTAACCCCTAGCTCTTGAAGGCTATAGGGTAGACTTAGCACTTAGTCACTTTTTAAGATGGTCAATTCGTGAACCGCCTCTCCCTAACATCATATTCAATTCATCACCCTCACGTTTCTTAGAAAATTAAGAAATATACTAGGTTGTAAAGGTAAAACATGAAAATCTAGATCAATGATAGTTACACCATGGTAATTTTAAGGTTATTGGGATAATTAATTAGTGAGTTATTAGAAAAGTACACTTAATAGCCTTTTATGTTAATATTTGCATATATGAAGGTATTTTTCCTAAGTCATACACTATATGGTCTAATACTCGGATTGGATTTATTGATGATGTCTAATTTCCATGTGATGACTGCCCTCTTTGTACATAGATTAGAGGCACATGTGGTACCTTTTTAACATATTTGATGAGACACCTTTTTTAGAGGGGTGTCCTTGCTTTCAGAGCAATTGTCTTTTGATAGGGTGCCCACAATTTTGTCATCTCAATGGCATTATAAGCAAAGTGGCCATGGGATTTTCGAAAAGTGTTTATAATGAAAAATTTGATAAATATTGAAAAATCTGGCAATTTAAAAACTATTTCTCACATTTTTTCCTTTTCACCATTCGAATTATGGAGTGCCTCACCTATTTGGTCCACAAGTCCCACCTTATCTTGGAGCATTCATCACTTTACATTGGTTTTGATGAGAGTACTCCTCTCTTTGTCTGCATATCTTATGTTATAGCACAAATTGACATGTCCTCGTTTATGATGACATGATACATCCCAAGACAACACTTAAGTGTCTACGATCAATCACAAAAATGAACATACCATTATGGAAGTGCCCCTAATTTGACCCTATTTGATGGTCTAAACACCCTTGAAGAGATCCCAACTCATTTCCCCTTATAATCAGGAAGTTGTGGGCATAAATGAGACCCCACGCACTTTTGTCTTCTACAAAGTGCATGCCATGCATGTTGCTCTTGAGTAGGGCACGTGGGCCTACAAAAATGGCTAAAAATATAAAAAAAAATTAAAAAATTGAAAGTCATGACAGTTTTTGAGTTAGTTGGTCTTGTATGAAATCTACAAAACTAATTGGTAACCATCACAACCAACGTTGTCAAAACCGGACCGGAACCGGCAAAACCGGTCAGTCAGTCTGGTTCCGGTGGGTTTCCGGTCTGAACCAGAGGACCTAACCATTTTGAGCCGGTTCGATACCGAACCAGCTGGGTTGGTCCACGAACTGCCCGGTTCGATATCGAACCGGTCCAAAACCGGTTTTCCCAGGAAACCGGCTGATCTATACAGGGTCGTACGGATGCCAAAAAAGAGGTTTTTTTTTTTTTTTTTTTGGAAAGTGGGTTGGGGGTATCCATCTGAACACCTAATGAACCTATAAAAAGACCCCCACCCCCTCTCTTTCACTCACACAGTCACACTATTCATCCGAGTGTTTTCGAGTTTGTGCTTGGGTGTGTTCAGATCTTTTAGTTTGAAAGTGTTGATTGTTAAGGGTCTTAGAGCTGGTTCCAAGGCTAATTCTGAGGCCTCTGATGAGTCTGATCATGAGGATTCAGACGATTCTGATGATTAGATTGTTTAGTCTTTGACTCTAGTCTTTAAATTTCTATAGGCCATTTAGAGCCTTTTTGTTGATGTATTTTGATTCAGACATGGATTGCACTCGATGTTAAGTGCTATTTTGGTTCTGTGAACTCTTATACGCTATATACATGAGAAACTTTGCATATTTTGTGTATAATGGTTTGAACTCACATGGATGCACATGAATATTTAAAAATAAATAAAATTTGAATATTTTATGTATTTTTGGTGGACCGGTTTTATGATCCGGTTTTTGATCGGTTCCGGTGCGGTTCTGGTTTTGAGGGTCGACCAGTTCGTCCACCGGTTCAGTTTTTGTAACTTTGATCACAACTATCCCAAAGATGCAATAAAGAGGGATTATATGAACCAACAAAGGGAACACACCTATTGTATTGTAATGTTGGAGGAATCTTGCCACCATTCTGAATCCACTCATTCCCTTGTCCCTTAGTGACCCCTATCCCTAAGCACCCTTTCTATAAGAATTGAAGTCATCTTCCTCATATGATTTTTACCATATACACATTTGGAGAATTAGTGTTTGGAAGCAGGAGTATAAGTGATTCAAGTGTAGAGGAACCTGGTCACTGGCTTCGAAAGGTGCCTCAACAATAGTAAGGTAACTGATGTATTGATTACTTTGTTGCATTTAATAGAAAATAGTTATCTTTCCCTCCCCCACATACAAAAATAATGTGTTAAATATTTGATTGTTTGAAAGTTGTTAATCCTTTCCAAGAATATTCTTAAGGCTAGTTGAAATTGCATATATGCTCTTTATTTGGTTAAGATTTTCATCAAAGTCATAAGGTTTGTGAGAAGGGTATTGGTGTTTCTTGCAGGTCGCAGGTTGTCACAACTTACAACGAAGCAGATGGAAGGTGCAAAGTAAGAGCAACGAGGATCAAACTTCGAAAAAGGTTCCTCCTCTTCCTTCATCTCTTTCTCTTTTTTGTTTGCTTGTTGTCTTTCCTTTAAGAGTGGTGAAAACATATATCCTTGGGTCTAACCTGCCTATATAAGAAGCCCTAAGACCAAGTTTCTAATATCCCAGTATGTTGGCAACCTTCCCTAATCATTAGGAAGATTTTTACCACAACATCTTAGAGAGTGAGTTGCTAGTTTTGACTTGTCAATGAGGTTGTTACATCATTGAGTGGTCAAGATCTTAGGTTGCTAGTTTTGACCATGTCATTCGAGGATTTAACAACTCTCTCATCTATATAAGAGAGCCTCTCTCATTGTACTCTTTGGTAGAACTTTAGATAATGGAACTCTCTCTTGCTACTCGTACATGTTTCTTTTTGTAAGTGTATTGGAGAAACTTAGTATAGAAGATCTAATAGCTTAACGTTCAAAATTCTAAATGTTTACTCCTTCAAATGACTAGTGGATGGAAGAGCTTTGGGTAGTTTTATTTTCAAAATTCAGTGCTATTTGTTTGTTAAGTAGTTTTACTTTCAACACTTAATGTAATGCTCTTAAAAGTAAGTTCATATACTTGGATTAGTAGGATTTCTAGATCTTTCATCCAGGTTTACGTGGAGATTGTAAAATTTCCTTAAAACTCAATCTTGAGCTACACAGTGTATTTTTAATTTTATTACTAATAACCACACATGAGTTTCTTTGCTAGTAATGCAGCGGAAAATAAAAACTGACAAACATATAACAATAATCACATCAATAGAGACACAAATGTTAGATTTTTATCAGTTTAGACAGTATTATCTTACAATTTTATCTGAGAGAATAACATGCACAGTAATCAATCACAAGAGACAATAGACACAAAGATTTTCCTCGGGAAAACCATAAAGGAGAAAACCCCGCAACTTCCTCAGAGATAGAATAAGCACCAATGGCAACAATAAAACCCAAAAACAGTAAGATGATCTCCGACAGCTATTCTCTCTCGTATCCCAGCTCCTTCTCTCTCACTCATGCACTACAACTTAGTGTGAGTGACTATGTGATAAATAGAGAGTCTCTCTCTCTATTTATACTAATTCCCGACTTGACAATAACTTACCAGGGCCGATTTCTCTAGGAGAGTCTAACAACCCTAGTGCCCCGAAACTGCGGGGACTCTAACCCTTGAGCAATAAGGAGGGTTACCCTCTATGACTTTACATGACTTGTTTACATTATTGATTCTCCCGATAGGAACATCGGAGTATGACATGACTCAATTACATTACAGATACTTCCCAATAGGAACATCGAGGTACAATACATAAGATATACAAGTGAATATATTCCAAAGTTACAAATACATCAACACTCCCTCTTAACTAGGAAGGTATTCTCTTGACACAATTCATCAGCACAAGTCTTCTTCTCTGGATCAAGTCTGGATCATCATCAACGCTGGATCATCACTGGATCATCATCGAAACTGGATCATCACTGGATCATCACTAGATCATCATCGAAGTTGGATCATCACTGGATCATTATCAAAGCTGGATCATCATTGGATCATCATCGAAGTTGGATCATCACTGGATCATCATCAAAGCTGGATCATAATTGGATCATCATCATCACTGCTTCTGCGATCTCAATCAACTAGTGCTATCTCTCAATTCTTCTCATCATAGGAAGTTCTACAGAGCTAGCCGTTTTTCATGCTGGTTGTAGGCCTAGCCTCCAGGTAGGTCTTCATCTTCTTCAGCACTTATATCTGACCCAGTCAGAAAGGCCCGCCCAGCACTTACATCTGACCATGACAGGAACACATCCACCATCATGTCAGAAAGGCACACCTAGCACTCACATCTGACCATGGGAGGAACACATCCACCACCATGTCAGAAAGGCCCAGCACTCACATCCACTGGCATGATAAGACACACCATCTATCATCCAAGGAAAGGCTCAACACTTACATCTATTGGCATAGCAGGACACACCATCTACTATCCAGAGAAAGGCACAGCACTTATATCTGACCCAGTCAGAAAGGCTCAGCACTTATATCTAATCCAGTCAGAAAGGCTCTGCACTTACATCCTTTGGTATAGTAGGGCATACCATCTACTATCCAAGGAAGGGCTCAGCACTTATATCTACTGGCATAGTAGGACACACCATCTACCATCCAGAGAAAGGCTCTGCACTTACATCCGTCGGCATGATAGGACACACCATCTATCATCCGGGGAAAGGCTCTGCACTTATATCCGACCATGGGAGGACCCACCTACCACCATGTCAGAAGGGCTCCGCACTTACATATGACCTAGTCAGAAAGGCTCTGCGCTTATATCCGATCATGTGGGAACCAATCCCACAGTCATATCAGAATGGCTCTGCACTTACATCTGACCATGGAAGGAACCAATCCTATCACCATGTCAGAAGGGCTCCACACTTACATCTGACCATGGAAGGAACCAATCCTATCACCATGTCAGAAGGGCTCACGGACTCATCACTTCCCCTTAAAAGGAACCTCGATCTGGAGAACACCAAGCTTCTCCGTGAAGTACTCAAACTTCACTCTGGCTAATGGATTGGTCAACACATCAGCTATCTTCTCGTCTGTCGCAACATATTGGAGCTCCACTACTCCTCTCTGCACCATATCCCTGATATAGTGATATTTGATCTCAATATGCTTCGACTTGTCATGGAACACCGGGTTCTCTGACAACTTCACACAACTCTGGTTGTCGCAATATATACAAGTAGCATCCAACTGAAGATCAAATAAATCAGATAGTAGCTTCCTCGGCCACACTGCCTCACAACTAGCCGAACAAGCTGCGACATACTCTGCTTCGACTGTACTTAGCGCCACACAGGACTGCTTCCTGCTAAACCAAGAGATCGCACCTGATCCCATACTGAAATAGCACCCTAAAGTGCTCTACCTATCGATGGCATTGCCTGCCCAATCTGAATCAACATAACCTTCCAGGTTAATCTTCTGATCCGCCTTATACTTGAGCCCATAATCAATTGTACCCTTTAGATACCTCAGAATATGCTTTGCAGCAATCAGGTGAACATGTCTCGGATCCGTCAGAAACTGGCTCAATGTGTTCACATCAAAGCAAATATCTGGTCTCGTATTCGTCAGGTACATCAAGGACCCAATCATTTGACGATACATCGTAGCATCAACTATCTTTGGTGAAGCATCACTCAATAGCTTCAGGTTCGATGCCATAGGTGTGGTCATGGCTGTTATCACATATATAGTAGCCAGGCTACCATATTCTATTTTTCAGATACAGTACATTTTTCAGCCAAATCTCTTACATATGAGATGTTGAGATGAGCAGTTTTGACGGATCATTATTTTGTTAGTGGACTTTTATACTCTCCCATGTCAGGACTGAGTCTCAGGACACTCAGATTCGAGGACTGGTGTAGCCATTTTTTGATTTACAGAGCAGTTGATGATGCCCAGATTGGTTTTAGTGTTTTCTCATTGGACAGATGATGGTTCAAATGGATTATTTGCATGGTTATGACTCGGCATTTATTATATTGTGTTATGGTTATCATTGCTCTTATACTCATCTTTGTGACATGTACTAGCATTTAGTGTCATGATCTGGCGGTCATAAATATATGGACTTGGATGTATTTGTATTATGTATTGATGTCCCTACTTAGACTTGGAAGTTCCTAATCTATACTCATTGGTTTTACCCTCCTTAGGGAGAATAGAGGTAGTCATTCCCACCATTGCTTTGGATTGCTAGTGTTGGCTTCATCTTTCACTATCTCCACCCATCCATTACCTTCCAGTTTTGTTTTAACCCGACTTACTACTTGACTTGTGGCATGGAGGACCTTTCCCCGCTAGAACCTTTGTTGGACAAACCTCCTTGTTTATATTGTGTCTTGGCTCTGAGTTGGTGACAGAACTTGCCTTTGGTGAGTTGGATTGTATGCCTAAATCATTATGGTCGGTTGTCCCGATGTTTGGCACTGTGCAGAACTCCCCCTGGTCACTTGAGATGTTGTTGGCTAAAACTAAAAGCTCATGTACTACTTGTGTTGGAAATATTTAATATACGCCCATGGAAAATGTAAACTCTAAAATGTGTTTCTTAACATATGTGAGCAAAGGGCAAGAGCAATGAAATGCTAAAATAACCCTTGAAGGGTATAAGAAAAGGTCCCAAAAGCAATGGTTAATATGCTATATCCAAATATTGTTGACCTTATAAATTTGAATATGTCCTGGATGAAAGCAGTGATTAGCTATGCTTTTAAGCACTGGTGAAGTCCCAAAGGGTCATATAGGCCAAAAAAGACCATGGAAAATAAAATTGATGGTCCTAATGAACTTGGATAAAACTCGATGTAGACATGATGCATAAGTTGAATAAGCACTCTCTGAACAACTCAACCATTTGTGAGGCACATCCATTCCCTGTGTTGTTGTTTGTCCGGCATGTGGTTATAGTGAATATTCCCCTTCCATATCCAAAGTGTCATGATGTTAAGTAGGAAGTCATCCTTTGCACTAGCCTTGTCAGTTTCAGCCTTCACCCTTCACTAGCAAATTGACTACAACTATGAAGTGAGTATAGTCCTGAAAGTCTAGTCTGAGTAATAATAAATAAACCCTATATATGTATTTGGTTGATGTACCGCTAGGGAGGTGACTGCTACTTGTTATAAATGTTACTTAAATGATTTGTAGAGCATGCCTTGGCCTTATAAAACTTGCAGCAAATGGATAATAGTTTGAGTTATATTATTGGTATCTAGTCATTTACAGATGATTATATTGTCTATTGGATATGGTTGATGATCAGGTAGAGACCTGGAAAGGGTATGAGTATACACCCTAGATGGATTTGGACTCTCCGAGTCTAATGAGATAGTTTATCTTCAGTTCCGGGTACTTGCAGAGATGGTTAGACGCATTTTACTCTTTTGATGCAGTTTCGCTTCACGGGATGATGTGTTTGAGCAGGAAGATGTTTTTATTGGATCTCTTAGTGCGTTGTATGTGGCATAGGGGGCGTAGCCACTTGATTGTACTATAGTACCCCCATCCCAGAGAGCCTAGTGGCCTCAGTTGGACAACGCAGGAACCCTAGGAGGCTGTTTTGGCAGGTTCACATTTCCCGAGGCAGATTAAAAAATGATTAAATGGCTATTGAAGAAATCGATTTGGGCTACTGAGGCAAGGAAATGACATGGAATGAGTCATGATGATGAGAGTGATGTCCTCCTTTTCCAGCAGTTGCAGCACCTGATTGGGCCCACACCTATTTTTCGAGCATTTTTATATTATTTTCTGGAGCTTTTGGGAGGCTCACGATTTCCTCAAGGAGGCACAAAGTCAAAAAGTAAAACATTATATTATTCTATTATGCCATGGGACACCCAAAGGGAGTTAGTTAACACTCCATGGACCCACCATGTGCTTCATTTATTTCTTGTTGAGTGGGGTACCCTCTTTATAGGTGATTTAGTCCACTTTGGTATTTTATAGTTATATTGATCCATGTATTGTATGTTGAGCTCATCTCAACCATTGATTAGAACATTTATATCTTTTAATTTTAGCCACTCGTTTTGAAAGTGGTTAGGATTTTGGTTCTCTTGTTTCTATTTAAAGGAGAGAGCTTCTCATTTGTAAGGGGTCTTTGGCTCTTGGATCTGGATAATAGAAAAACTTTTCTTGTGGATATTTTTTGGATCTCCTTTGCATCTAGTGTTCTTAGATGGTGATTGGAAAGTCTTTTGCTTCCTAGCATTGAGGAAATTGTTGAAAGATCTATATACTTTTGAGAATCTTTGTCTTGTCTACAGGAGGGCAACTTCAGCTTGGGCGTTTTTGTAGGGGGACCTCAACTCGCTTGGATTGTTTTCGTTTTTTTATCAGTGGGTTTTCATTAGTGTGATTGCGATCTATGATTTTCTCTTGCTATTTTTCTGTAGCATTTAGCTTTCTTCTCATGTGACAACAAATTTGATCTGGTTGACGTTTGTTGTGCAGGAGAGAGGGCGCATTGACTCCTTGGGGCAAAACGTTGGACATAGAAATTGCTCAAAGCTTCTCAAATTGATCGGGATAGCAGGGATCATCATCATCAAGGCATCTACAAGGTTTTCCAGGTAAGATCTACAAGTTGGTTCTTTTCTTCCATGATCTCAATCCATTTTACTTGTTTTTCTCCAATTTACTGAAAACTCCAAAATATTAAAAAATCCAAAAAAAAACTTAATTGAGGAACCGTTCGATCTTTGGACAAACCACTGTTGGGTTTTGTAGATCAGGCATCCATCTCACCATTTCATCTTCAACGTTGTCCAAAAGGTTGCTGGTTTTCCCTAGATCTGAAAAATTGACTGTTAGAACCCCAGCGCTCCCACTGAAATTTTGACTTTTTCCAAATCTGACTTTTTTCGGAAAATAACCACTTGGGTTCATATAGATCGGGTCTACCTCACTCCAAAACACCCCCAACGCTGAGCTAGTTTGGCCTGGTTTTCCCTAGATCTGAAAAACTGACTGTTAAAACCCCAACGCCCCCACTAAAAATTTGACCTTTTCCAAATATGACTTTTTTCTGGAAAATAACCACTTGGGTTCATAGATCGGGTCCTCCTCATTCCAAAACACCTCCAACGTTGAGCTAGTTGCTTCCAGGTGGCCCTAGATCTGAAAAACTGACTTTCAACACTCTAGCACTCCTCATCAGATTTTGACTTTTTCCAGATCTGATTTTTCCGAAAATTTTCCAACTTGGGTTTGTAGATCAGGTCATCCACATCCCATTTCTCCTCCAACGTTGAGCCGATGCCTCCCAGATTGTCCTAGATCTAAGGATCTGTCCCTCCAAACCTTAGCACTAGCCCTCCTTCTGCTGGTTTCCCCTGCAAACTAAATTTTCCGGGCCAAATACTTTTTTGGGTCCATAGATCAGGGCATATCCCAAGTGGGGTCACTCTAACGCTGTGCAAATACTGACTCCATTTCCCAAGGCCCAACAGGCACTGATCCCCAATCCTAGCGGTAGCACTCTTTCGACCTCTTTCCCCTGAAAGTTGACTTTTCTTTGATGACTCAGGTACTTTGACATTGTCACATCTTTCATTGAGTCTACCCCTTTGGTACTAGATAGTCCCAGCTCTGTCCTTACTCACCTTGCATTGGTTACGTTTCCCAAGGCAGCGGTTATCTTCATCAGTTGCTAGTACCTCAACCCGAGATCTTGTATCCACCCCATAAGTTACCTTGGTTCCACTTTGGATCGAACTTAACACTTCCAAAAACCTAATCCAAAGCCTTGGCACACCTGGTAACATCTCCCATAGATCTAGGGTCTTCAATTACCTTACACCTTATGTACCTCAAGCCTACTTGATCTGATCTGGTGTCTAGGTCTGATCTCTCCTATCGGGAGTAGATCTGGGTCTCCCCGTTTGTTGTCTCTGACTTAGATAACATAAAGCGAAGACTGCCTTGATTGGCATGACAGCCATCCATTTGGGAGTCTAGGCAGTCTTGGTTCCACCTCCTTAGTTGCTTGCCCCTCTACCATCCATCCTGGATCCACCATACATAGGCAACTACAAGGTTGGTGATAACAATGGCCTTGCAGTCCATCATCCCGAACCTCTTCAGGATCTCTACTACATACTTCCCTTGTCCTAAGGAGATTCCATCTACATTCTGCCACACCTCCATGCCTAGAAAGTAGTGCATCATACCCAAGTCCTTCATCTCGAACTCGGCAACAAGCTTCCTCTTCGTATCAGTAATCAACCCATTCACACCTGTTACAAACAGATCATCTACATACAGTAGGAGTATCACTGGGTTCCCTTCTTCAACCTTGTAGTAAAGGTTGGAACCCGCTTTACTCTTAGTAAAGCCCAAACTGGATAGGAAGTTGTCAATTTTGTCGTACCATGTCTTGGGTGCCTGTTTCAAACCGTACAGGGCTTTTTTCAATTTACACACATGAGTCTCCATGTCATGTGTCTCAAAACCAAGTGGTTGCTCCACATACACTTCCTCTTCTACTACACCATTCAAGAAAGCAGTCTTGACATCCATCTGGTGTATCTTCCATTTCATCACTACAGCCAGAGCAAGTACTGATTTGATGGAAGGGTATCTGGCTATTGGTGCAAAAGTTTCTTCATAATCTATTCCTTCTTTCTGGGAGAAGCCATGAGCCACAAATCTTGCTTTATATTTCTCCATGCTGCCATCTGCAGCATGCTTGATCATGTAGATCCACTTGGAAGTCACAACAGACTTCCCCTCTGGTCTAGGGACAACATCCCAGACATCATTCTTCATGATCGACTGGTACTCCTCGATCATAGCATCCTTCCATTCTTTCTCCTCTGCCGCTTCTTCATAGTTGGAAGGTTCTTTATCAATGATGTCACATAACAGGGCTACATAACCGGAGCAAGACCTAGTTCTTTTCCTCTCTCTCTGCATTTCTTCTGGAGCCCCATATCTTTCTGCACCTTGGATAACCTCTCGTACCCATGCAGGTTTCCTCTTGTGAGGATTCTTCCCTTGGGGTGGATCTATAGGTTCCTGGGGTTCTTCTATTTCTCGATCTTCATCTTGATTTGCATCATTCATAGTTGTATCTTGAATTCTGGGTACTTCTGTTCCTTCAGAGTCTTCAATTGGTCTCTTTCTGGATTTGTTGTAAGCTAAGTCTTCGTTGAATGTTACATCTCTGCTAATGTCGATCTTCTTGAATCCTGGGAAGTATATTCTGTAAGCTTTCGAGCTTTCACTATATCCCACAAATATACCCTTCTTTCTAGAAGGATCTAACTTTGTCCTCTTTTCTTTTGGAATGTGTATGTACACTGGACAGTCGAATATTCTGAGATGGCTGACCTCTGGCTTCTTGCTGGAAAAGACTTCTTCAGGTGTCTTGTTCTCGAGTACTCTGTGTGGAGTACAGTTCTATACATACACCACTGTCCTGGCAGCTTCTGCCCATAGATGCATGGGAAGATCTTGATCATGAAGCATTGCCCTTGCAGCGTCCATGATCGTTCTATTCTTCCTTTCTGCAACCCTGTTTTGTTGTGGATTATATGGAGTGGTCAACTCCCTCTTAATCCCTGAATCTCGGCATAACTCTTTGAATTCATTTGATGTGAATTCTCCGCCATTGTCTAATCGAAAAGTTTGATCTTCTTTTCTGTGTGGTTCTCGATCAAGGCTTTGAATTCCTTGAATTTGCTAAATACTTCATCTTTGTTTTTCAAGAAGTATATCCATGTCTTCCTAGAAAAATCATCGATGAAAGAAACATAGTATACATACCCACTCAATGAACTGGATGACATTGGACCACATACATCGGAGTGGATGATTTCCAAGATCCCTTTTGCCTTGCTCTCGCTACTTGGAAATGTCTTCTTTGTGTTCTTTCCTTTCGCACATCCTTTGCAGACATCGTCATGTTTTGTCTGTATTTCTGGAAGACCTTCAACAACTTTGCTTGCAAGTGCGAGTGCTCTATAGTGCACATGTGCAAGCCTTCTATGCCAAAGTTCATTTGGCTCTACTGAGTCATGGACCAAAGCTTGTTCTGGTTGGCCCTTCAATTTGTATAGTCCTCCTTCTTGTTCCCCAATCACTACTGCATCATCTATAGTCTTTCCCTTTGGCCACATAAGAACTTGGCCATCTACAAACGCAACCCTTATGCCTTTTGCATCCAATGCAGTTATGGAGAGGAGATTCTTCTTTAGTCCTGGTACAAACAAGACATCCTTCATTTTCATAGACTTTCCAGAGTCTAGCTTGTAGGAGGATTCACCACTACCTTTTATTGGATACTGGTAGTCATCCCCAAGTTTCACCTTGTGAGGTGACTCATGTTCAGACAGTTTCACAAACGATTCTTTGAATCCCCTCATGTGTTTGAAAGCCCCACTATCTATAAGTGAATCATTGTTTCCATGTGTGATAGTTCCCGTGAGAGCGGAAATCAGAACATATTCTTCACTTGAAGAATCATCACTTTCTTGTTTGATTCTCTTTGTGGAAGGTTCATCATCCTCTGCAGCATGAGCATGATGTCTTCTTTTGTTTCCCTTCTTCTTGTGAGAGACATTTTTGTTCCTAGAACAATCTCTGGCATAGTGTCCTCTCTCATCACAAGTAAAACATCTGAGTTTAGATAAATCTCTGTTAGGTTTTCTTGAGTTACCTTTCTGGTGAGAATGCTTACCTTTGGGATGATGATAGTCCCTTCTGCTTTTCTTAGAGTGTACTGTGACAGCTTGATCTTCACTTCCCATCTTCTCTTCTCGAGCTACTATTCGAGCTTCTTCTTGTGAGCATTCCTCCCACAGTCTACTGAAGTTGACTAGCTTTCTTCTAGCACAAATCCTTGAATGAAGGAGTCCCCTGACCTAGGGAGACCATTCAAGGTGGTCATCACAATCTCTGCATTCTCCACTACATTATCTACTGCTTCAAGTTGCTCTTTGATCTGAGAGACCCTTGTAAAGTATGATTGTATGGTCTCCGCATTCTGGATCTTCACATTCTTCACTTAGTTCCTCAAAGTCATCTTCCGATTTATGTTCTTTCCTTCAAACAGCTTGGTCAAGGCTTCAAACATCTCTTTAGGTGTCTTTAGGGAGGTCACCTGTGGTATGAGGTGATCCTTGATTGAATCAGCAATAATCATCTTGGCCATGATCAAGTTCTTCTTGTGTAAGGCCTTAGCCTCATCTCCCTTTGAAACTGGAACCTCTTCACTGATGTAAGAGTCCAACTCATTTTCTTCCAGGACCAAGGAGATCCTGTACTTCTAGGCTCGGAAGTTATCAGCGCCCTCAAGCTTTTCATCAAGCTTGGTGTGATGAGACATTTTAACTGAGAACCTCAAATGGAAATACAAAAGATTTAGATCTTACCAGTTTGAGAAGCTGAAAAACTGGATCTGGAGCTGATCTTCTGTAGTGCTGGTTTCTGGTTCCAGAGCAAATTAGGGTTTGACTTTCCCAGAGTTCTACCCAACCAAAGACCTTGATTCTTGTCTCTAAACTTCGATTTTAAGGAGGAGAGCAATCCTAGCCTAGGCTCACTCAAAAATTCCTCTTCAGTGAAAAGCCCTAATTGCCCGATGTAGTGGTAGGTCAAAAACTGAAAGTGCTCAGAATCAGATTCTGTTTCGACAGAAAGATGCGCCCTTCAATGGAGGTTCAGCCCAGCGTCCTTGTGCTGATGGATTGTGGAGAGAGACCCAAAAAGTAAGAAGCCCTAGCTTCCACAACTGCACAGTGTCTTCTTCTCAGGTTAGCTCTGATACCATGTTAGATTTTTATCAGTTTAAACAGTATTATCTTAGGAGCTTATCTGAGATAATAACATGCACAGCAATCAATCACAAGAGACAATAGACACAAATATTTTCCTCGGGGAAACCATAAAGGAGAAAACCCTGCAACTTTCTCAGAGATAGAAAAAGCACCAATGGCAGCAGTAAAACCCAAAGACAGTAAGATGATCTCCGACAACTGTTCTCTCTCTTATCCCAACTCCTCTCTCACTCATGCGCTACAGCTAAGTGTGAGTGACTGTGTGATAAATAGAGAGTCTCACTCTCTATTTATACTAATTCCCGACTTGAAAATAACTTACCAAGGCCGACTTCTCTAGGAGCCACTGAAGGTATTACCTTTGACCCCAGACAAGTCCGTCATGTCTTCGAACGGAGCCACTGAAGGTATTACCGGTTAGGACATCCAGCCACCATAAGTGAAGATCACAAACAAAAAACTCTTAAAATCTACCAAGAGCACTTGCAAAACCTAATACTCACTAGCTTAATTCCTAGACTTTATTTCACGCGCTTATTTGACTCCATAAGGCACTGGTCCTTTGTTATATTTGATTAATTTTCTATCTTGATCAACTGTCTATGGTCCATTTCAATTGATTATATTTGAATGCTTAAGTTATAAGTCTGAAATCTTTGCTTATATGTGTGATCTCTTGTTAGCAACGTGGATTGCTTTAATTAATCATCATCCCCTTAATATTAATCATTTTAAATCACAATAACTCCTAAACAACACCCATCCGCATCCAAAACATCCAAAACTTAACTTAAACATTGAGCCATAGAAAACTCTTTGTTAGGGACTACCCCCCTTGGCTTCGTTAGGAGTTAGCCTAAACGGAGGAGCTAGGAGTAGGTGACAGTACCTAGCTCTGTGCTTGCCCCCAAAGTCACACCTCTCCCACTTTCTCAAGTGAGGAGACAGCTTTCGGAAGATTTCTGCTGCTGGTGTGCAATCGGCGGACAACAACAGTAAAACTATTTTAAAAGTTGATTTTCAAAAGAAAATATGCAGCTTGTACATTCATGTCACATGTTACGGTGTGCAGAGGTTAACCTCTTTAAGAAGCTACCTTCAGTAATCAAACTATGTTTGGTAACATTAAGTTGTAGCCAGTTATCTTATTTCAACATGCATGCTTGCATGCCACATGCTTGATCAGCAAATTAAGGAATGCCCATTGGCTAGACTGAAAACTGTTGCAGAATCCAAAAGCAATTGTAATGACAAGGGAGACATCCCCACAAGACAGGTAGCAAAGATCAACAGAATGGATGGCAGCAACACAGAAGAAGTGAGAACAGGGCTAAATAGGGTCATGATAAATGGATCCTAGTAATTCTGCAACAATTAATTCAGAGGGGCAACTTAAAGTTGTAAAGAATGTAACTCATCAAAAGGCCCTGTGCAAGGATTATGATGGTGTTGCTTTTACAGTTATACTACCAGACTTGAATTCAAGTTTCAAGCTAGAGAAACCAGTTCACTAAAAGGTTAGGTTCTCCAGCAGGTCCTTATCTCTTCAAGATTTGACAAGCCAGGTAAAGACATTGTGGAACTGGTGGAGCATACAAAGGTGATAGTTTTGGATAAGACAAACCTTGAAAATGAGGGTTTAGATCGTGCTATCATCATCAACCATTAGATATAAAGAAACTGTGATAACCTTCACGTAATTTTTCCATCACAGAAGGCTTCTAAAGAAAAATATATGAAAATAAAAAATATGAAGGTGGGGCATATGCTTCCTCACATGTAGAGAGAAATCGTGATGTTCCCATCTGTGGCTAGTAAAAAACCGAGTGAAAGTAAACAAAATGGGATGTCTACAAATTAGCTAGATGAGTTTGACCAAATTGAATTGCCTCTTAGCTAGATGAGTTTGAAACAACACGTACCTTTTAGCAAACTGAATAGCATTTCCTCCCATTCCAGTGAAACAATCAATTATTGTACCAGTTCCGCTGCGTGCTGCATGATGTTTCGCGAGAATCTCGGGAGTGACAGAAAACCAACCTTCTTCATCTAATATCGCACCTCTATCAAATCTTGAAAAAAGTTGATATCTCTGGCACCAGTATTTAAGAACTTTGACATTGAGTTCTTCAACCATCCCTGGCAAGAGAATCTTCTTGATGGGCGTGATAGCTGGTTAAAAGAAAAAGAAAAAAATTAGTTACTCTACTCCACAAATATCATCACAAGTTAAAAATTCCAATGCAAAAGAAAAAAAATGTACAAATGGAACGACTTCCCATGGTATTCTAAATTTTTTGAATATTCAACCACACTAAAGAAAGGAAAAAACATAGTAGGTAAAGCAGTTCAGAAGATGTTGACAATATTGCAGTTCTTTACCAAAACATCTAGAGGGAAGCCACAACACCTCTAAGAAGGCTCCTTACAACAAATTTTGGAAAATACAAATACTATAATGTGAAGAACACAGGAAGAAAACTAGCACTGAGAATTAGAAATATCAAATAGATCATCCTTGTCTGAAGATGAGAGCCTCTGCATGTTCAATCTCTCCTATTCCTTCTGCCCTCTGAAATCCATAATATCCCCAGGCATAAGTTTACCAAATGCAGAATCAGCCTTGTAAGTTGCTAAGAGAGGCCCATTTAAATTCCTTCTGCCCTCTGCGATCCATAATATCCCCAGGTATAAGTTTATCAAATGCAGAATCATCCTTGCAAGTTGCTAAGAGAGGCTCATCTAAATTCAGCTTGCTAGTTCCATGCCATTAAAAGAGTTACCATTTATCAGGTTCAACTTCACTCCTAATATCTTGAGCACTCTTGAGATGATATATGCTTTTTCTTCAGAGTACCAACTTGATACTTAGTTAAAAATGAAATGAACAAAGTTCATTTCCTAAATATGACATGAACAACTTGGTTCAAACTGAATATCCAAAATAAATAGGATAACATAAAGAATCCATATGGATTAAAATGATATATTGAATATAATATCTGAGATGATGATACAATGCCATATGGCAGTGTACTTATTAATGTTTTAAAACTCAGACTCGGAATCGGTCAAGGGTCAACTCGGACTTGGAATCGGTAATGAATCGGTAATGACTCGGCTGATTTGAATTTAATGACTCAGATTACTCAAAAAATACATAAAATTTTAAATTTTAAATAAAAACAATATTTTAAAGATTTTAATCCATGCTTGCAAAGCATTAGAGACAAAATATCCAACGTCTACTCATGCATATACCATATAAGTGTGAATATATCAAAATGGCATCGAGTGTATTGTGCAATACATATCTAGAACAAAACATAATCAATGAGGCCTAAATGGCTTGTAGAGTCCAAAAAACAACATGCTATGATGCCACTACATCATATGTCAATGATCATACATCTCTTTTTGTTTAGCCTTCTCCTCTTCAAATTCATCAAACTGTTGTTGCAACTCCAACCTAATCTCTCCAATAAACTCTAAATCAGCTTCCCATGGGGCAATATTTCCTCTAACAGCAGCCAACTGCTGTTTAAATCTATTAATGCCCCCTCCTTTAATCCATGCCTTGCAACACTTGCAATACATTTTCCCTTCAATGACATCAGCACAGATCCATGCCTGATCTTTTCCTTTTGGGGCCAACCTAGAATCTAAATGCAAAGCAAATCTAAACATGCAAAGAAAAAAGGAAAAAATCATATTATTTTGGCAGCAAACAATAGAAAACAGGACTGATATTTGTCAATTTAATGAGAAAAAAAGAAACAATGGCTGGTTGGAAGCTAACATACATCTAGGTAACAGAAAACCGGTCTCCAACAGTCCAACTCCTCCAATCATGTTGATTGTTCTTCATTGTTGGACGCTCCTCCAAGCCTCCATGAATCCAAACAACAATAATGCCAAATGCTCACAAACATCTTACAGCAGAAGTGTGAGGCAAATAGAGGGGCAGGGGGTCATCTTATGGTTTCACAAGTTATGGTTAGAATAAGAAAAATCATAAAAATAAAAAACAAACATGTTATTTTGGAGTTTGCATTCTTGTGGGTGTCTGCCACAGCTGACTCAGCTTACTCGGGTTGCAACTCGGTCAACTCGGGCGACTCGACCAACTCGGACCTTAACTCGACTGACTCGGACCCAACTCGGCCGACTATGTATAAAATCGGCCACCTGAGCCGAGTTGCAAGCCAAGTCAGCTCGGCCGAGGGTCAACTCGGCTAACTCGGACTCAGACTCGGCTGGTTTTTAAAACACCGGTACTTCTAACATTGACTAGTCACAATGGTTGATGGGTCATGTCCCTTGATTAAGATGTGTCTCCTTATTTGTTTCCATTATTTAGTATTTACAATTATTTTATTTATTTGATATTTATTTATATGTTTATGTTCATTACATTGTTGATCCCTTCAAAGATGCTTTGTCTTCAAAGCATCTTATAGAAAAACTCATGTCTTTGTTCTTGCTTCTAATGCCTTCTCAGTTACGAGTTGGAAGACACCTATGTTGTAAATCTATCACGCTTTCAAGCAAGGAGATTAAGTAAGATGAAGATCTTCTTCTAGAGGGATTTGTGGGATACCAATTTTCATTCTTGGAAGCATTGGTGCCCAATGGCTCACGATTTTGCATTGGCCCCTGTAGATCAACTCACTTTTGTGGAGATTATTCAGCTTATCCCACAGAGATATCTATTCAAAATGAACATTGATATGCAAGGTCCCTTCTGGCACGATTGGGAGTGGAGTTTTGGATACCCCTTGATTCAATATGATTCTTGTAGACTTTACTCCATTTTGCATCAAAGGCATGTGTTAGGTCCAAGTTTGAATGCTCAATGGATTTCATTGGATGTTGAGAGTCGCTGGATCCGAAGGTTGCAGAGTGTTTGGTCTATGTGGGCTTCCTATAAACTCCAGGTGTTTGCTTGGTTGGTGATCTATCTAGCTCTCCCCTCCAAGGCTTGGTTGGCCAAGAGTAGCCTCTCAGATGGACTCTACCCTTCCTGTCTAAAGGCAGAAACTATGAAGCACGTCCTTTGAGAGTGCTCTTTTACAAGGTCTTGTTGGATCAGGTTCAGTTACAGTTGCCAAGCATTCTTCAGGGACATCTGCATCGGAGCAGTTTTGTTGGGGGATTCCAAATCTGTAATTTGGGATTCTCTGGCTGGTATTTGGCATTGTTTGAGAGTTTCAACACTATTTGTTCTTTGCAAACTCCATTGCAAATTTGTGTTTGAAAATGGGGTCAGTTATTTGGCTGCCTCTTGTTAGTTATGGAGAGAGGAGGTACGTATGCAGCTGCTCGAAAAAGGGTCATTATTGATTAAGTATGCCAAACTGTTAGATTCTACCACTTATTACAACATCATAGATGTTTTAGTTGCACTAAGGAAGACAATGTGAAATTCATTATCTATACCTTTCTGTTTTATTTTCTTGCTGCTGATGTAAATATTGTTCTGTATATATAAGAAGTAGCCTTCTAAAAGAAAAAGCTAAAAGTATCTGACTTAAGTCCTGATTCACTTCATGTATCCTACATGTATATTTCTATTAACCAAGTAAGTTTGATCCTTGATTGGCACTGTATTTTTCATTGCATGGGTCCTGTTTCATGTCTCCACTCATGTATAAAGCAGTGTTATCAGAACCGGACCAGAACCAGCAAAACCAGTTGGTCCGACCAGTTTTGGGGCCATACTGGTCTGGTTCAAGGTTTCAGACCGGAGAAGGCTGGTTTTGTACATAAACCGGCTAAAGTAAACGTGACATTTTCCTTATCTTTCATTTTTTATCCTTTACTTAAATTTTTAAAATTACCATTAATTGTTTTAGGATGTTCAAGGATGGTTCCAACCTCATCGGACTTCAAATGCAAAAAGTAGAATTTTAGATCCCATTCAGAATTCTACAAACTTAACAGTTGTCAGGATTGCAATGTTTCCACTGGATTCTATCATGTATGAAGGTATGGGATTGGCATTTAATCAAGCACATCAACCCCTCTATGTACCTTCATGTTGGTGGTGCTTATTGTTGAACTCCTCTGTCATGACCTTAATAAAAATGTACCCCTCACTCAAGCAAAATCACTTATTAAGAATGGGAAGCTTTTTCTAGTTTATTTCAACACTTGGATTTGGAAGTTCCATCAAAATTGTGGGGTGTTGACTAATGTCATTGGAGGATCAACTTCAAGATTCGAGGTAGAGGCAAGGACTAGACCCTAGAGGAGGAGGGCACAAGGTATTATTAATGAACATGATCCCAATATAGGCAATGATTTTGATGATACATAGCTATTTATCGTAGCATGACATTTTTTGGACTCTAGAGGCCATTTAGAGCCTCTTTGTTTTTGTATTTTGGGTTAGATATGGACTGCTCTCGATGTTATTTTAGTTATATGCACCCTTACTTGCTATATACATGAGAAACTTTGCATATTTGTGTAAAATGGTTTGGATTCATATCAATTCACATGAATATATAATTTTTTTTTTTAAATTCAATATTTTATGTATTTTTTGGTCAACCGGTTTTTTTTCGATTTCGGTTCAGTGCGCAATTTTGGGCTTGACCAGTTCGATGGCTAGTCTGGTTCTAATAACATGGGTATATACCAATGTTGCAAACATCGGTGTGGCGAAAAAATCGGCAAGGTCCAGGAAACATTGTTTCGGAATATCTCAGCAGCACATCGACAATAAATCAGCAAACTTATAAAATACAAAATATTCATTTTTTCAACTTTTTAAATCTTGGGATAAATCGGGAAAAAATCGACAATATCTCAAGAAAATCGGGAATATCTCAAGAAAAAAATCGGGAATATCTCGGGAAAAAACAGGAAATATCTCGAGAAAAAAATCAACGAGCTGAAAAACCCGCGATTTCTTGCAACATCACGATTTCTCGGCTGATGTTTGCAACACTATATAAACCCATGATTACTCTTTGTTGGATGACTTTACTATGCTAAATGTCCAAGGATGGGGAGAGTGATCCATGTTATCTCATGTGTTTTTAAGTTATAGAAATAGTGCTTGTTATATACCTAGGGGAGAATAATATCGGGTACCTAGCGCTAATAGAAACAAGAATATTCTCCTTTTGAATTCATCCATGAACTTTCAATATAGCAAATGGACCCTTATGTCCCACTTGATCTTTGTTTTTAGCATGAGACCACTTGTCTAAGAGGACTTGTTCAAGGTCTTCATCAGAAAGTGCTTTCCTCTTAGCATAGTCAAGTGAGTGCCACCATACCTTAGCATCATCTTTGAAATAAGAGTCTATACAAACCAATGTAGTCAAAATCGGACTCGGAAAATACTCGGCTAGATTGGGACTCGGCCGACTCGACAACTCGGATAAGACTTGGGAAATAGAGAAAAAAAATGAAAACTTGGTTAATTTTGTGCACAAAAAATATACTAATGACATTTTTAATCCATACAAGTTATAAAACCGCAATCTATGCAGAAATTCGTTGTATCATCTCAAAAAAAAAAATACAACATCTGACACTCCATATTTATTTGTGAAGTAGTGAACAAAAGATGATTCCTTGAACAAATTCACAAATAGTACCAAGTTCAACTACATAACTCAAAACATAAGTAGAAAATCAAAATAGACAATGTCTTCAAGTCCAATCTCAAATCTCATGCATGACTACGAGAAGTAGAATGCCTAAAATAGGGACTAGAGGAGTTGGTGCCAACAGCGCTGGACTGAAGCAACAATTGTGATGCAAGTGTATTGGGTGTTTCCATTTCAGAAAATGTAAACACTAGAGGGATCCTTAGTCTCCTCATAAAGCCAACGCAAATCATCAGCATGCAATTCATACAGAAAGTACAAGTGCATATAACTAAAATCTCATCGAGTGCAACCCATATCTAACCCAAAATGCATATACAAAGAGGCTCTAAATCGCCTCTAGAGTACAAAAGCTTCAAAACTTCATGCTACAACAAATAACTACATATCATCAAAATCATTGCCTATATTGGGATCATATTCGTCAATAGCACATTGTGCCCCCCACCTCTAGGCTCTAGTGCTTGCCTCTATATCGAATCTCAAAGTTGATCCTCCAAGGACATTAGTTGGCACCCTACAATTTTGATGAAACCTCCTAAACCAAGCATTAAGAAAACGTAGAAAAAGCTTCGCATGTTTAATAACTAATTTGCTTGAGTGAAGGGTACATTTTTACTAAGGCCATGACAAAGGAGTTAAACAATCAACACCACCAACATCGAGGTACATAGAGGGGTTGATGCACTTAATTAAATGCCAGTCCCCTATCGCCATACATGATAAAATCCAGTATAAAATGTTGCAATCCTGAAACCCTAAACATTGTTAAGTTTGTTAGATTCCGATGGTTTCTAAAATTCTACTTTTTGCATATGAAGTCTGATGAGCTTGGAACCTATGTCACAAGGTTCGTCGATTTTGAACCTTGAAGTTCGAAATTCGGCAAACCTCATGGAAAAAATGAAATTCGTTGATGTTCGAGTTTAGGTTTGATCATGAAATTTACGGTTCTGCTAGTAGGCCACGGCAACAGGTAATTTCGTTGATGTTCAGCATGGGGTCAGTCACGAAATTTATGGGTCTTCCAGTAGGCAGTGGCAGCGTCCTCCGTCTGTACTATGCTTCACTTTGTATATGAAGACGAATTATCCCATGGGCCTGGACTGTTCTGACATTTAGATTGTGCCTTTGTGCAGACGGGTCTTCCGACTTGGAGTAGCCATTGCAATTGAATGGATTTAGACCACCCGTAACCAGTGCCGTAACCCGTGCCGAGGTTTGTTTGAATTTTGTACCAATGTGCACGATGAGAATTCAGATATAAAATTGCTGACGGGAATTCGAATATAAAATTGTAATGTATATATCAAATTTGTAGGTTATCATAGTGTAAAATAAATGGTACATGTATTTACTTTTTTATACCTTATACATTATAAATAAATTATATTACATAAGTTATTATTATTAAATATTAAATGTTTTAAAATATAAGTTATTATATTAAATATTAAGTGTTTTAATGTATGTATACTATATAATAAATAGTGAATGTTTTTAATATAGTAATGAATTAAATGTATTTATTATTCATAGAATATAAAAATATATTGCATAGGTTAATTTTATTAAATATTTAAAATTTTAAAAAATATGTATATTGGCGAATTTAATGTCGAACCTCATTCCGAACTTTATAAAAATAAACAAATTCGAACTGAATTTCAAGGTCGCCGAACTCGGATTCGAACCCGGACCATGTGACATAGGTTGGAACCACTCTCAAACATCCTAAAACAATTAATGGTAATATTAAGAATTTAAGTAAAAGGATAGAAAATGAAAGATAAGGAGAATACCACTTTTACTTTAAGAATTTAATATTACCATCTCTGGCGAGTTTGGCGAGTCTCTGGCGAATTTGGTCGAGTTTGGCGAGTGTCTAGCGAGTCTGGCGAGTGGCAAGTTTGCTAGACGAGTCTTTGTCGAGTACTCATTTCACAACAGACTTGGCCAAACTCGCCAGACTCGGGGAGTCTTCAGCGAAACTAATAATACTAATACAAATGCTCCACAAGTGTCTCCATCTTAACTTGCATTCTTTTAAGCAATACATCATGTCTTCCATTCCCTCAAAAGTAGAACTAAGATTTGAAAAAAATTAACTTACTTCTTGTTGCAACTGGGGTTTTTGGGCCAAAAAATCTAAAATGATCATAACTCGGTCACTCTTACTCAAAATTTCTATTATAACCTGTTTCTAGAACTGGAACAACCACTCTGCATCTATCGGTGCAAGTGGAACAAAAATCTGGGCAACTTGTCGAAAGATATGCGCTCTATAATCTTTGCGACCATCACCAAAATTCTGAAAAATAGCTGATTTTAAATCAGTGATATCTCCACTTTCCAAACTCCAAATGAGATGAATTTTTAATTGTGTATTTTTGCAAGAGGAATTTAGATCTACAATTTGTTTCTTCTGAATCTACACTGAAAGTTTCATAAATTTATACGATAGTTGCCGCCCAATTTTGCCCTAAATTGTTTTTCCAAAAAGAAGAAAAAAAATCATTTCTCCACTTTATGCCAAGGAAAGAGCTCTGATACCACTTTTAGTGATCCTTAACCCATAAATTGAATCACAACAAAGATATAGAACACTTAAACTTCAAAAATAACCAAAAGACATTCACCATAAGAATAACACCAAGATATAGAGAAACCCTTAAGGTAGGGTAACACCATCAAATACTCCTTAAAGAAGGAATCACTCCACAAGCCATGCTTGTACAGTAATAATTTCAACATGACTAATACAATGATACTCATGTCTATTTATACTTTCTCATGAGTATACTTAGGGGTCTATGCCTTATTATTATATTATTTCTTTCAACTAACCCCCAACCACCAAGTGGACCATATTCCATTATCAATGGCTACATTACATTAATTATCCCCATTAGGTACACATTACATAGCTTATTCCCTTTTGGGTACTCATTACATCGTTTATTCCCCTTAGGTGCCTCCCTAGGTACCCCATATTATAATTTCATCCATGTTAATTTGGTCAAAAAATTGCAGGCTCTTGCTCAACATATTCAAAGCACACAAGTTGATGGTGAAACTTTTTAAATTTTTAAAGATTTGAAGATTACTATGGATAAATATGCGTTGCATTCAGATTTTTATGCTTTAGATATAGATGATGTGAATGTTATTTTGGGATATCCTTGGATGCAATCAATGGGTACAGTTACTATTAATGCAGAAAAGAATTTTTTAAAGCTTTGGTACAGAAAAAAAAAGAAAATTACATTGCAAGATATGTCTCTACAAACAAAATGAGACCTGGAAGACACGGGATGAAGTCTCTATGGGGGAACTAGTTGCAGTACTGAATGACACATCAGATGAAGAGTCTTTGGCGGAATCAGAAGAAATCCCATGAAGAAAATTCCCAAGGGCATCTACAAGAAGAAGAATCTAAGGAGCTACCTGATTCCAAGGAATCACATCTTATGAAGTCAGAGAAAGGGGTTCC
Organism: Pseudotsuga menziesii; assembly: GCA_001517045.1. Taxonomy (NCBI): domain Eukaryota; kingdom Viridiplantae; phylum Streptophyta; class Pinopsida; order Pinales; family Pinaceae; genus Pseudotsuga; species Pseudotsuga menziesii. The sequence goes on from LPNX010791945.1 coordinate 658,815, forward strand.
CATTGTTCAAGCCGTGGCATATCGCCACTCACACCACTTTGAGAAGCAACAATTATCAAGGACAAGTTGGGAGCACCAAAAAACCTACGATGGACCAAGATGGAACCAACGAAGAAAGAACTCTGGAGATTCATGGAGGAATATGAGCAATACAGGGAGATACCAAAGAAGTGTAACAACATCTTGGAACCACAGGAAGAACAATCAAGTTCAAGGAAGTCAACAAGCAGTTGGACCATGTATTCACATTCCACTCGGATGAATGGATGCTCGTGCTTGCTATCAGACTATCAGTTGACTGATATTTTTAATCGATCTTATTATGTATCTTCCTCTCATGTTTCTTATTATGTATCTTCCTCTCATGTTTCTAGGATGAAACATTTTTAAGGGGAATGTAATGTTATATACCTAGGGGAGAATAATATGGGGTACCTAGGGAGGGACCTAAGGGGAATAAATGATGTAATGGGTACCCAAAAGGGAATAAACTATGTAATGTGTACCCAATGAGGATAATTAATGTAATGTGGCCATTAATAATGAAATACGGTCCCCTTGGTGGTTGGGGGTTAGTTAGAAGATATAATATAATAGTAAGGCATAGACCCCAACGTATACTCATGAGAAAGTATAAATAGAGATGAGTATCATAGTCATGTTGAAGATTATTATTGTACGAGCATGGCTTGTGGAGTGAATCCCTCCCATAAGTCCCAAACTGTTATACCCAATGAATTAGACTTTTGTTTACTTTGCAAGTAGAATGATAATCATTTTAAACTGAAGAGTCCAGTTACAGTTATAGAAGAGTGCATGGTAAGGATGAAAATATTCAACAGGATTATTTTCTAAATTAGAAACTATTTTGCATAGACTGTACCTACTGTTTACAGTGAGCAAGACTAATTTGGAGGTGCTTACACTATGCTTTGGATGTCTCTACTTCTCCTGCTCCTCTTTTATCTTCTTCAAAATTGTCCTTCAATGAATTGTTTGGTTTTCATTTGTTGTTCACCATAACGGCATATATGTGATCATTCACATTATTATATGTCAGTGATGCTCCTACATAAACTTTTGGAATTATCCCTTTAGCCAACGAAGTACTTCATCTTGTTGATGTTTCTCCATGGTTGCAGCATCAGGTAACATTCTGCAGACATTCCCTCAAAGAGGTCATGAGAAGTGATCAATGGTTTGTAGAGGATGGCCCCAACGTAGCCTTGATTAGTCATGAGAAGTGACTAAGAGTAAACAAAACTCGAGATGCTTACTTTGAGAAAGCATGCTCCAAGAAGGAAGCTATAGGTCACATTGCATACTCTGAGAAGGAATGCTTCGAGAAGGAGTGATCTATTCTATATTAGAGTGAGTTGACTTGTTTATTTGACAAGGCATTTTATCCCTCGTGGAATAAACAAAGTCTAATCTAATGTTGAATTTGACACAAGCTCTAAGAAGTGTCTGAGACTTCTTAGAGTGGGGTCAAATCAACATTAGAGCTCTACGGGTAAATTTGATATGCATGTGAGGAGATGACCATCAACAAGGATAACTTTTCTATGATGAAGAAATAACCAAAAAGTCAAGAAAAACCATTGAAGAAGTCCCAAATAGCATTAAAGAAGTCCCAGAAGAAAATGAAGACAAGAAGACAAGTCATCGTGAAGATAAACAAAAGATGAAGATCAAAACTTGCAAGTCGGCCCCAATAAAAGTGTACATATCAACCCCATTGAGGAAAACTTCAAAGTGAACAAAAGAATATAAATAAATTGCTCTCACACTTATTTACACACGCATCTTCTCTTTCTCCTAGTGCACAATTTGAGCCAAGCATAGCTACAAGTCAAAGGAGTGATTTTTTGGGGTTATTGTTGTATTAAAAGATTTGCTACCCTTGCTAGGGTTTTCTTGTGAAGAAGAGAAAACTTCTCTTGTGCTAGAGTTCATCTTCATGATTGGTATTGTACATGAATTGGATTGATTTATTCTGAGAAAATGTTTGTTGGGTTTTCTCCCTTGGGTTTCCCAGGATAAAACCTTTGTGTCTCTTGTGCATGGTTATCTTTCAGTGATCCTTGTTTAATTTCCGTTACAAGTCAATGTTGGAATTTTCAGTGTACTTATGCAATAATAAAAGTGGGATGATAATCATTAGGACATAATTATCAAGATCTAAAAATTGTACTACTAAGTTAAAAACTCAACATGGTATCAAAGCAATGCTAAATATGTAATATCCCAAATACTGATATTCTACTGACACTGTGTATAGTGCTAACCCGTACACTCAATCTTGTGCAAAAATACAGAATAACTGTGCATGCAAACTTGCCATGCAAAAATACCCTAGAATATAGCTGAATTGGAGTTTAGGGTTTTCAGAAAGGAATTTAACACTTACCACTAATAACTCGGCTGATAATACTCATGAGATAAGCTGCATGCATAAAAGGATGAATAGGCGAAGTATCAGTGCTCCTCTTCTGCGGTTGACGCCCAGCTATACCGTAAACACCCTCCAGACTGCAGGTGACGTTTTTAGAGGAGGAGAGGTCAGATTCGGCCGAAACTTTGTGGGCTTGTCTGTCTGCTCATGCTGGAGAGATAGACTATCGCATGCAGAGCTTTGGCTACCTCTAAGTACCGTAGCAAATTGATCTGTGGTTCTGCTGCTCACGTCCCCCAAGCTCTATGTTTGCTGATAGCTGCTCCAGATGAGCAAACTGATGGCTGATAGTCTCGGTATGCCGTAGGATGGGTCTGCTGAGAAAGAGGAAGCTGGCATGCAGAGGAAAGACTGGGTTTTGTGGTCCCAGCGAATCCTTTTGTGGTTTCCCAGCTACTTTCGGCTGCAAAACGTGGGTCTATCAATATTCCTTCGGAGTGTGCTGGATCTCCGGATACTGAAGTGTATGATGAATGCTGTGGATAAACCTGGATGATCTATCCCAATAGGAGACTAGGGCAGATATCTCACAGTCGAACCCTCGTTAGCTGAATACACTGTCTCCAACCCCAACTGTCGCAGCTGCACGCTGTGTTGTTGCTCAAAACTCCAAAATCAATCAACAATAATCATTCATAGTCTCTTTAGTCCAACAACCCTCTTAAATAGAACTTCATGCACTTTTAGGGTTTGCATGTCACTTTTAGGGTTTATGCTTCGCATTTGCATGCATGCAATTCTAATTTGTTGTTGACTTTTAAGCCTAAAGAAGTAAGGCTTCTTTTATCTGATTGATGACTTTAACACTGAATGAGGGTCCGGTTCTGCTCTAAGTATCAAATGTCCTCAGTCAATTCCCTCTCATGCAGTACCCGCTCGAACCTATGGGAATTAAGTAGGTTAGCGGGTGTTTTGGGGTGCTTAATTAGAGGGGGACATTACAAAACAGAAGCCATTGCCATTGACTGTTTCTGCCCTAAATTGAAAATTAGGGCTTCCAACTTTGGACATTTCTCTCCACAGATTGGACTTGAAAATAACATTTTGGAGCTTTCCCTAGGAGGGCGCACTTATCTATGGAAGTAGATCTAGATTTGTGAAAATTCAATTTTGAACTAATTTCTGTCATAATCAAGGAATTAAGGCTTCCAGTTTTGAACTCTTAAGACCACAGATTGGACTGAAAAATATTGTCTTGAAGGTTGCCTAAGGAGGGTGCATCTATCTGTGGAGTCAGATTTCAATTTTGACAAATTTCAATTTTGACCTTATTTTTTGGGTCTAGGGTTTCTGGATCAAATTTCAGAATTCTGTGAAAACAGTGACAAGTATCAAAATAGAAAACAGATTGAATGATGTTGAGATTACAGATGAACTTCGATACTCTTTTGTCTCAACTCTTAATGGCACTATTACAGATAATAGTGATATCTGGTCCACAGATAGTGATGCTTCCAGACACATGACAGTTCAAGAACATAAGAGAAATAAAAAGTGAAGGATCAGCCCTAGTTCAAGATCAGAAGAAGGATCTCACAAAGGTCAAATGTTTCAATTGTCATAAACTTGGTCGCTTTGCTATTCAATGTCCTCAGAAGAAAAAAAAAGGAAGAAGAAATTGTGAGAAGAAAAATACAAGTAGAGGATCAGCTCCAAAACAAAAGAAAAAGGATCTTTCCAAGATCAAGTGCTATGATTGTCACAAATTTGGTCACTATGTTTCTCGAGGTCCTTGGAGGAAACAGAAGAGAAAGCAACATGCATCAACAACTAATGTTAATGAGCATCCACCAAAAAAAAAAGACAAAACTTGATGCTAAGGAGAGAAGACAAGTCTAAAGATTGACACTTACAAACCAACTATCACATTAAGGCACACTCCATAAAGAAGTCTTCCAGAGCTCCAGGTAGACCATAAAAGTGTTTGCAAGAATTGTGCACTTGGAAGGAATGCCTATTATGGACATCGCATATATAATAACCACACGGCAAAGATAGCACATAAGGCATGACACCAAAACCGTCAATGATGTGTGTATCGGAGTGAGGGAGGATTCTAGCTTGCACCCAAAGAGCCAGCATCAGAATTAAAAAACATTCTAGTGCAATTAATGCCTTATAAATCACCTCTATCTCACAATTGTTACACACGAGGATTATTCCCAACACACACAATTAGTAATAGGAATAGAAAATCTTGATTCAAAGAAATGTAAAATCCTCCCTAAATGTTTGCTTTCATGTATAATAATTGATACTTTGGTAGCCCAAGGTGTTAGCCCAACCAATCATTGCTAATGTTGTTGGGAAATTGGCTAGTTCCATGCCAACATGTGCCCAGTTCAAATCCCCTTGGATGAGGCATAGTAGTTTATGCTGCCAAGTTTACTAGGGATGTTGTCCATGAATGAGGGGAAGTATCCCTTGAGTTTCCCTTGTGATACCCCACATTTTTTCATGGGTGTCCACGTGATTTTCATCACACATTCAGTAGGGGTTACAATTAGATGGAGGATATGGATGGGGTTACAATTAGCTATCATTTTTATTGGAGCATTCTTGCTTCTTAGCACATGGATGTCATCTTAGCACTATTGGCTACCATTATGGACGGAACACTACCCTTGTTTCTCTCTTTTGGCATGTGTGGAAGCAGGCTATTGGCCTACAGAACGGGTTGTCCCCTTCCTCATGGGGTTGGTTAGCTATTGTGGACACCTTGCTCTTGTGATTGAAGCTTTATTATTAATTGGCGGTTTCCTTGTTTCATGGATCTAGCCCTTACACATGAATTGATGAGATAACATTGGATATCGGATTTTGATTAATATGTGGACATCATTCATGGCACATGCCTTGAGATCTTGATCCTTGATGTGGTCTGTTATCCAACTTTTTGTACCATAGTTGGGTTACCTGAGGAGCCGCCAGTTGACAGACTTGTTCAAAGTCTAATTCTAGTGTATCAGTTGATCCGTCTGCTTGTCTAGCCAATATTGGCTAGTCACTTTTTTATTTGAATAATTTTGACCATAGCCCCGCGGGGTTTGTAATAAAATGTGCTAGTAGGATATTTTTGAGTGGTTCGGTCTCCTAAGACGTAGAATCGCAAATAGGGTATTCCAGGGAGTTTTTTACCCCTGACAATTATGCTTTTCCTTCAGCCGAGTATAATTGACGAGGTTTTCTCCCGCTTCCTCCAAAGCTGGAATGCCCGATGTTGAATTATGGGCCTTGGGGGGTTATTAGAGCCCAACTGAGTGTTATAAGCCTACTAGACATTATTTAGATAGATCATGGTCATGTCCTAAGTCATCTGGACACATTAAAAAAAATTCGAAAAAACCTTTTTCGAACAGTGAAAAATTATTTTTTAATTTTTAATTAATTTTGCTAAGTTTTTTGGGTTAATTTTTCCATAAATTAAATGGAAAAAACCCGTTCATGATCCGGACTCAGAATTCAGTGATTGAAGGCTCTAACCTTAAGCCAAAAATCATTCTTGATTAGCCAACCATTCAGAACCAACTTTCAGATCAGCAATCGGACACATAATGCCTTTTTACTCAAAAAAAGTCAGTTTCGAGTAAAAAATGATTTTTAGTAAAAAAATGATCTTTATTAAAAAATGATTTTTATTAAAAAAATGATTATTTTGGAGAAAACTAAAACTCTCCAAATTAATCCAAATTTAATAAAATAAAAGGCTAAATGAC